>NIPQ01090322.1:0-18593 GCA_002806875.1 Lepidotrigona ventralis hoosana
TATTAATAATTTTTAAATTTTAATTTACTATGTATTGTAAAAAAGTCGTAATAAGTCCGCAAAAAAAGGATAGACTTCTTTCTGATACAGAGTAGAATGATTTCGGTAGAATGATTTCGTCTATGGTACTGGCTTCACAATTTGGTATTGAAAGTTTGACAACACAAAGTTTGACAATGGGTCTTAAAAATCATGTTGCTGGTTCAATCGCTAGTTCTTCTACTCACCGTTGTCTAAACGTAGAGTGCGCTAAAAAACTAGTGATTTTTTTTAGTATGTCGGTATTGCAGATCCTGGATCACGAAATCCCATTTGGTATCCGGTCTATACAAGTTAGTCGATGGTAAGATGCTTGATCTATACATATATCTCGTCTATGGTTCATACTATATCCGGAACACATGGTCGTTTTCTAACCCTGTTAATAGTAACGTGTTGAACTTTAGTACAAGTTGTGAATGGAACATAAATTAAGGAAATCATGGTATGTTAATATTTTAATTATATCTTTAAATTAATTTTATTTAATATGACGGCATTCTGAAATTATTTATATTTGTGCATTTTATGAGACAATACTTCGTTGTAGTAAGTACCATTGCATTTTGTTGTTGCAATGTTACAAAGTATTTTATTAATAAAATTCGAATAAATTTTTATATTATATATCACCATTAAAAGTTATTAATCAGAAAATAATATATTTGGGTAAATATTTGATATAAAAAATATATATATTTGGATAAATATTTGAATAAAAGATATATATATTTAAAAGAATAAAGATATGCGTAGAAATGCTTGGAGATTTCTCAAGGAATTGTGTTCTTATTTTTTACGCCGTAGCAATATATTCACAGCATATAATCATAAACTGCCAAACTTATCATTTTTGTACTTCTGTACGAGAAAATGTTTAGGTATACTAAAATCCAGTTCTTGATATATTTATTATAAAATATTTAAATAATAAAATATAAAATATGTTGTATTATTTGTATACGTATATAATTTTTTTAATTTATTGTAATTTTAAATATAAAATATTTCTGTTTCAGTCAAAGCTTTTTGTTTTGTACGAGCATGCTGCTGGTTATGCCACCTTTTCCGTCAAAGAATTCGAAGAGGTAGGAATGTTACTTCCTCAAGTTGAATCATCTGTCACAGATTTATCTCGTTTTAATTCAGTTGTGAAATTAATTGGATTTTCACCCTTTAAAACTGCTTTAGCAGCTTTGGAAAATATAAATAGTATTTCCGAAGGAGTTGTCCCAGAAGATTTACAGTTGTTTTTAGATTCATGTATACCAAAATCTGGAAAAAAAGACGAAGTTGTGCTTGGAGTAGCAGATCCAAAACTTGGAGCTAGTATTACTGAAATGTTAAATATAAAATGTGATCACACTGGTGCCATTCCAGAAATTATTAGAGGAATAAGATTTCATTTCCATAATCTAGTAAAAGGTTTCACTGCTAAAAGTTCTGGAATCGCACAACTTGGACTTGGCCATAGTTATTCTAGAGCTAAAGTTAAATTTAATGTCAATCGTGTGGACAACATGATCATACAAAGCATAGCTCTATTAGATCAATTGGACAAAGATATTAATACATTTAGTATGCGAATAAGGTAATTATTAAAATAAATATATATATATATATATATTCCATAAATATAATATAAGATATTCAGTTTATTAATTATATGTGCATTAATTACAGAGAATGGTACAGTTATCATTTTCCAGAACTTCTAAAAATAGTTCCTGAGAATTATATGTATGCCAAAGTTGCAAAATTAATAAAAGACAGAAAAGAATTTATAGATGAAAAATTAGAAGCTTTAGAACAAATTGTTATGGACACTGCAAAAGCTCAAGCAATTATCGATGCATCCAAATCATCTATGGGAATGGATATCAGTCCTATTGATCTTCTTAATATTGAAATGTTTGCAACTCGTGTTATTTCTTTGGCTGATTACAGGAAACAATTAGCAGAATATTTAAAATCTAAAATGACGGGAGTTGCACCAAATTTGGCTACATTAATAGGTGACCAAGTAGGAGCCAGATTAATAGCACATGCCGGATCTCTTACAAATTTAGCTAAATATCCTGCTTCTACTGTACAAATATTAGGTGCAGAAAAATCTTTGTTTAGAGCCTTGAAAACTAGAGGTAACACTCCAAAATATGGACTACTGTACCATTCGACATTTATTGCTCGCGCAGGTACAAAAAATAAGGGTAGAATTTCAAGATATCTTGCGAATAAATGTTCTATAGCATCAAGAATTGACTGTTTCACTGATTTACCAACTAATATATTTGGTGAAAAATTACGACAACAAGTAGAAGATAGATTAAAATTTTATGAAACTGGAGAAATACCTAAAAAAAATATTGATGTAATGAAAGAAGCTTTAGAAGAAACTGCGCAAATAATGGCAAGCGTGGAACAAGAATCATCCAAGAAGAAAAAGAAGAAAGATAAAAAAAGGAAAAAAGAAATTTTAGAAAATGGAAACGAAAATGGACTTGTTGAGAATGGAATACAAGAAAAGGTTGAAGAGCCAATAAAGAAGAAAAAAAAGAAGAAATCAAAAAATATAAATGAAAATGAATAAAATGAAAAAATTTATACATTGTCTTTATATAATTATAATAATTATAATCAGATTTTCTTATTCATATCAGTAAAAATTGTATATTAAATGTATAATTTTGAGATTTATGTTTTTTGAAACAACTTCAATCTAGTAGCAAAATCTAATGATTCCTATTATAAAATTTAATTCATAATTGACTTGATTTAATTTAAAGATATGTTTTCTATATATTGCATATATTGAGTTTTAAATTTTCTTTAACCCTTTGACTACAAACAGTGCATATAGGCGCTATTATTTTATGAAAAAACAATTGTTATTAATTGTTAAAAATATAATCTTTTATAACTTAAATTACTACTTGGATATACGGATATATATAATGTGTATTATTTTTTCATTTCTTTTTCTATTTTTTTTTATTTCAAGATATGTAGTATTAGGAATAATATAAATATATTTATTCCTGATATTATACAGAAATAAAAAGAAATGCATAACTTTAGATATAAGTATAGATGTAATGATAAAAATATACATACGTATAGATTCATAATTCAAAATTATACTTGTAATATAAATCTAAACTTTTCTTAAATAAAATTATACAATAAACTAATTAAATTTTAAAAATCTACGCTTTGATAATTTATATTTTTACTTGTATTGAAAATTTGAATTATTTTCTAAATGAACTTCACGAATCAATTTTTTATAATTAGTATACTTATACATTTTTAATACAATGTTAAGTTAAGCTCATTGTTTTTCCAATTAATTGAAATTATTTTTTTATACATTAAAAAGTATATTAATTATAAAATTATAGTATTAATATTTAAATATCATTATATTAAATTTTTATCTTTTATTGCTTATTATAATTAAAATTAAAATCATAATAACATCAACTTTATTGCTGTGTATACTGAATAAGTTATTTTCCTTTCATGTCAAATATCTTCCAATTTTTTATCGTTTTTTTCCCAAGACATTAGACATTAGAAAAAATCATTCAGTTTGAAATTATATTTTAATGTAATTACTTCTATTTTACTCCTTTACTAAAGTTTAGTAAAAATTAAAGATATATATTCATAAATTAATCATGAAAATGCATAATATAATTAAATAAAATAAAAAAAGAAAAATATAAAATTAAAATTGAATTTTATACCAATATTTTATATCAGAAATAAATAAAATTGTAATTTAGAATTAATTAAATGTTAAATTGGACAGGATAATAAATTGGGCAATTCAAATATGAGGGAAAGGTATATCGTGTTAAGAATTAAAAAATAAAAAAAAAAAATAGTTAACAATTCATATTAACACCAGCACCAATGAGCATTTAATAACGATAAAACTGTGATGTAAGTATAAATACCGAAATCAACAATTACAATTACCGTGACTACTGTAAACAATATTCAGTCAAAAATCGACGAATTAATTGTAACTGGTTATCATTCGCACATATATACCAATAAACGACGTAATAACTACACTTCATCAGAGGAACAATAATTTTCCAAGTCTGTAATATCTTTACATAAAATTATGTGCAAGGCATATATAAATAGCCGTGCAGTTTAAATGCGCGATTAACATTGATATGTACCCGTACGTGTACTTACATATTGCTTAATAATTTTAATTTGTCACTTCTTATTTTGAAAGGTTTCTTCGTAATGAATGCAATTTTATATATATACACATGTGTGTATAATATCTAACAATACAAATTTTTTTTTTTGAAGTTAGTTTAGACGAGCCGATAATTGTAATTCATTTCATACCACATGTATACAGCAGCACATTACAAATTTTGTACAATTTTATTTGTAATGAACAATGTAATTAATTGTTATTAAGTTATATCCATAAAGCGTACAATGAACAATATCATCGCGCGAAAATATTATAAAAATACAATACGTACTTAAATAAGAATTAATAACGTGTACTTTAATAAAATGATTTGAAATGATGATTTCTATTTGTTTCAAATTTAGAATTAATAAAACTTTTTGGATATACAATTATTTTTCAATATTTTGTATAAAAATTTATAAAACTTATTTACTAACAAAAAAAAGGTTCCATAATCTTCCATAATCTTCACCATTTTTACCTTGACTTTATAAAGGCCTCTGTAATTCTAGATTGTAATCATGCCTCTCACACGGTTCAAGTGATAATGAAACCGTTTTTATTTATATTGACTATGCTTGTTTATATTTGTATAATAATACATACATATATATTAGTATATACATACATATATGTTAGTATACATACATATATGTATATACTAACATATACATATGTATATATATATATATATCTTAATACTTTAAAAATATATTCCCATCTACACCAAATAGTACACTTTATAAAATACTCAAATAATGGAAAATGTAAAGGATTATTTTTCCCTTACAAGATTCAGTCTCTGATACTCGCATAGAAGCCTGTTAATTTCACATCAACTTTGTGAGATGATTTGAACAAAATTTGATAACACAATGATAAAATTCTAATACAGACATAACACTACTTTCAACCACATAGAATAAATTTAGGGCACCTGTCCTATGGATATTAATATATAGAATATTATATAAGTAATAGATTATCTAAATCATTCATCCAAGAAAATGTGTAAATATAAATTTCAACTTTGCTGCAAATTCTGAAATATTTTATAAATTTAATTTCTATTATTCAATAAATAACGGATTATATTTACTATATTAAAAAGTATAGCTGTGAAATAAAAATTTTGCTACAAATATATGTGTAAAATACATCACATATGTAATAGTAAATAAAACTAACAAATATAGCATGCAAACAATTTTTCCAACATTTTCTCACGAATAAATATTTCAATATCTAAACATTCTACAACAAGTTATCTAAGATATATTTCAGTTATCTAAGATATATCTAAGATATATTTCAGTATCATGCAGCAAAGCTATTACTGAGAATAAACAGTACACATAAAATTAAACAGGACTTAATAATATATTAATTAATGTCTAATTATTAATAATTTTTTTTCTTAAGAATCCCATAAACAATTATCTTAAAAGATATGCATTTCTTCATTATTAGTAACAAAGAACTAAGGAAATGCTACTTCATTTTTCCTTTTGTCATCTATCTTACAAAAATTGTAGAATATCATTATTCAATCACAAAGATGAATTTTTTTATAACTATATAATTACATAACTACGAAGTTAAATATTTTACAATAAATCATAAACATATAATATTATTAAATCACCATGCTGAGTGAAGCGTTTTTGAAACACCAAAAATGTCCCATTGCGCTGATTTGTGCTTCTGTGCTTGTTTTAGAAATAATAAAATCTTGTATCCTGCATTATATACTTTTTTTTATTTTAATACTAATTTTATATCATTTTTTTCTCTAGTGCAAAACTAACTGTAGTAGGGAAGCACTTATTATTAGTAATATTATTGCATCTTTCTGTTTTTTATAGACGAATAGTATCAATTATCAAATAATTATAGTTAGAATAGAAAAGTGAAACCATTCTTACATTTTAAATCATTAATGTAAATGCGATCTTCTAAAGTCTGCAGTAGTTTTATTTTCTATATTCATCAACCCCTGTAAAAACATTCTCTATTTTTTAAGAATTTGAATAACATTAAACAAAATGCCTTATATCAAATAGTAAATAAAAGTAGTATACTACATCTTTTTCCCGAGTATCTATAACTCACTTTCATGCATATATTACTTATAATATATTATACATGTAAGGCATAATCTTGATTCATTCAATTTACATTATATATAAAAGATTTAAGACAAATTTACCTGATTTGTTCCCACATGATTTTCAGATAACAAATATTCATCAAAAAAAGTATAACATTCGTATTATAGAATGTTATTTGGGAACGTATTTTATCTAGAATTATTAGTTTAACAAATATATCTATGCAGCTGCTCAGAATGTTAAATTAATCGAGTACTTTACTTAGCACTCATTATGATTATATGCAACTTAGTTTTTAATAAATTGCAATTTTATTACATTTTTAAATAAAATAATTGTAACAAAATTCATATCATAAAACATCAGCAAATTATTCAACTTAAAATATATAAAATCCAAAAATTGAAAATTTTTTTTAACTGTTTGTGAACACATAATTATGCAATATATATTTCATTGATTATTTTGTTCTGACATTTATAATAGCAATTGTTTACAGTTGCACCCTGTATAATTAGACAGCATTGCCCAGAAAATAGAAAATTTATCTCCATTTTTATTAAATAAATAGATTGTTTACAACAAGCCTTGGTTTTTAGTTCCAAGTTATTTCGTTTATGTCTTCTATTTTTGCTAATATTAGCTTTTACTTATTAAAAATGTTTCATTGAAATGCAGGGAAAAATGCTGGATTTAAATGTTGCTGTTGCTGTTGTTGTTGCTGTTGAATCATTGATGATGTATATCCCATTGGTGTTGCTAAAATAATTAAATTATCTATGATAAAAAGTTCACTTTCATGAATCATTTTTAAGATAATTTAAACAAATAAGAAATTTGATTATTTACAATTATGAATATATAATTATATTACATTATATATATAATTATATTATAAATATATAATTATATTACATTATATATATAATTATATTATAAATATATAATTATATTACATTATTATTATGAATATATAATTATAATATATACTATTATATTATCTAATGTTTTTTTCTCGTAAACAGTAGTAGATGCTATACAAAAATGAAAGAAGATGAAGTTGTATTGTTTTTTATACACAATATAATGATACATAAAATTTTTTTCCAATCATCTTGGTTTTTTGAGAACCAACTTTTTTGAGTTCTTGATTTCTTCAATTTTTTAAATGGAATGTTATTTTTTTTTTTTTTTTGAAACACTATATGAAAGCGAATATGAAAATGAATTCAACGACCTATTCAATGACTTTTACACAAGATCACGAACGAAGGAAATAATGTCGAATATTGCACATTACTTACCAGTGTTTCATATTAACTTACAGATGATGTTCAATATAACTTCTACTCGTTAGAATACACTTTTATGTTCTACGCAATATACTTTTGGTGGTTTCTGCTATTTGTATTTATGATAACGATACATTTTTTCATTAACAGCTAAATTTTCTCTAAATTTTAACATTAACAAGGAGACCGCAAGACTTTTGGGTCTGGGATTCAGCTGAAACTTTAGGAACAGCCTTGCAGTCTCCTTGTGAGTGTGGAACATATCCATGTCATAAATAATACATATCGTTGATCTTAACAAATAGTTTTGTATGTTTTGTATACAATAGGTAACAATACAAACCTAATCACAACAAAAAATTACTAAAACTGTAAAATATGAAATATTCATATTGAACATGAACTGTATACACATGAAACACCAATATGCAATATCCAAAATATTTCTTTCATTCCTGACCTTGTGTAAGTATGAAGGTCATTGAATGATACATGATTGAATTCGTCTTCATATTCGNTTACACAAGATCACGAACGAAGGAAATAATGTCGAATATTGCACATTACTTACCAGTGTTTCATATTAACTTACAGATGATGTTCAATATAACTTCTACTCGTTAGAATACACTTTTATGTTCTACGCTACTATACTTTACGTACTATATACTTTTGGTGGTTTCTGCTATTTGTATTTATGATAACGATACATTTGTCATTTTTTCATTAACAGCTAAATTTTTTCTAAATTTTAACATTAACAAGGAGACCGCAAGACTTTTGGGTCTGGGATTCAGCTGAAACTTTAGGAACAGCCTTGCAGTCTCCTTGTGAGTGTGGAACATATCCATGTCATAAATAATACGTATCGTTGATCTTAACAAATAGTTTTGTATGTTTTGTATACAATAGGTAACAATACAAACCTAATCACAACAAAAAACTACTAAAACTGTAAAATATGAAATATTCATATTGAACATGAACTGTATACACATGAAACACCAATATGCAATATCCAAAATATTTCTTTCATTCCTGATCTTGTGTAAGTATGAAGGTCATTGAATGATACATGATTGAATTCGTCTTCATATTCGCTTTCATATAATGTAAAGCAAAAAATATAGCATTCCATTTAAAGAATTGAAGGTCATTTTCAGTTTTTAAAAGAGAGTATGATTAGGAAAATTTTTATGCACCATTATATTGTGTATAAAAAGCAGCATAACTTTGCCCTCTTTCATTTTTGTACAGCATCTACCATTTACGAGAAAAGATGCAATAAATCATGCAGTAAACATCCTGTGTATATATAATTAATTAATAATTATTGATAAAAGTTATTAATTTATATATAATAATTAAAAATATATATAACGCTTGTTATAAAAATGTTTTGTAATAAAATTGAAAAAGATATCAATATTATTATATATTTAATAAAAAATATTGATAATAATACTATATAATGCTGTTTATTACTGTTTATTAAAATGATTAGCTTTATTGTATTTTATAATTGCAAACAGGAAGATTTTATTAACAATAAAGTCAACCAAAAAAATAAATTTCATTTATGAGGTACTTACTCATGAGTTTAACCTGATGTTGTGGACTATTGCTTGCTAATTGATTCATTGTTGGTGCAGGTCCTGCATGTTTAACTTTACTTCCCATTATATTATCAAGATCTATATTTAATCCTGAACCAGCCCACGTAGAACCAATTTGTATATTTGTATTACTGGATGTTTGATTTTTGGAATTAGTAGATGTAGGAGTAAGAAGATTTGTAACTGGCGATAATCCAATTGTTCCTGAATATAGCAATTGTTTTAATTTTAGTAATATTACAACTTATTACTTAACTTGATACTTACATAACTTATTAGATAATAAAAATAGATTAAAATCGTTAGAAACTTCAGTAATAGATAAAAATATTTGTCTCTTATTTATTTAATGTATAATATTAAATTATTACAATATTGTTGGGAAGATAAATTATATATAAAAAATATTATGAAACATATAGTATGACATAAATTATGTTTCCTAAATAATATTCATTCATATGTAATATATGAAAGACAGATAAAAAAATTGTTTTAATATATACTATATTCTTAATGACATGCAACATTTAAAAATAAACTTAATATGTGCGAAATATTTTGTGAATATTCTTATATTGTTTAAAAGAATGTGTTTATAAATATAATTTAAATCTTATTAATTATGTATTAAATGTTAAACCTATTATATCCTATTAATTATGTATTAAATGTTAAACCCATAATAGACTCAATCAGAGACACTACAGAGGCACCTAAATTTCTACATTCTTTGTCATGATCACCATTGATTACATTCTGAGATAGATCTAAAAGCCACAGTCTTATTTCCATAATAGTTTCAAATAACTCATTTACAATTGTATGCTTTGGTATTGCAATAACTACAGCTGCAATATTTTCTATCACTGCTATTCTAACTTTTGCTTCATCATGGTATCTCAAAATCCACGATAATTCTAAAATTTCTTTTCCCATTTTGGGAGCTAGTAAACAATTCTGTGCTGCTATCATTATTGTAGATAAAGTTTTCAAAAACCGAATTAATAAAATATTTTCTTGATCTGTGAAAATTTGTAATCCACTATTCAAACAAGTATCTTGTTTGCCAAAACCATAAAGCAATGGATAAAAAAATGAAGACACGACATTTCCAAATTTATTTTTAAATGTTTTAGGTGCTTTTGTGCTATGTGCGTATCTTCTTGTATTTAATTCGATTCTTTTATCAACAATTTCCTGCCAATTTTCTATTGTATCGTCCGACTTTTCAAATTCATCAAAGTCATCACTGTATAGTATCTTGTATTGTTGGCTTTTCTCAGTATTAATAAGAAGCGACACTTTATTTGGAATTTCTCTTCTTCGTTTTATTTTAAGTTCGTTAATTAAGCTCGTATCTTCTTTATTTTCGTGAATTGAAACAGTCGATAATCTTCTTGCTGATTCTGCTAATATATCAAGAAAAAATAATCGTTGACTTACAGAATATTTATCTACTTCTAAATAAAACTGTCTGCATAAAAATTCAGCACATTCTTTGGGATAGACAGTTACTATAGCTACACAAGCTTTAAATGTTAATACTTCAAAATTTTCTACATAGCAGGATTCTTTAAGTGTAACAAGAAGTTCTAGTAATTCAATTGCAAAAGATATGTCATCACCTGGTAATTGTGATAATATCAATCTTTCACAAATTTCTAAAGATTCTGAAATAATATTTGGGTCTGAAGAATTTTTTTCATTTACTAAATTATCACGTAGATCCCGTAGATACGCTGGTCGTAATTTTTCACTGACTTTTGTATCGTGGGACATATCATATGATATTAAATCATCGTCACTATCCAGTTCCGAATCACTTTTGATATTATTCTTGTCTATATTATTTTCTAAAATTTCTTTATCCAACATAGTTGATTCCTTTGATTTTCCTACGTTTTGCTCGTCTTTATTATCATCTTTTATTTTTACATTTATCTCAGATAAAAGATTACATTCAACGCCTAATTCATACAATCTTTTGTCACCCAATGTATTAAATTCAATATCTTTAAAAATTAGTTCGTTTCTTTTAATATCTTCTTTCTTTTCTTGAATTTCTCTTAAGACAGTTGGTTTTAAAGCTAAGTTTTTTAAAGATTGTACTAAATCCATTACTTCATTAGACATAATATTATATTCAAAAGAAAGCTTTGGTACAGATTCTGATTCAGATAATTCATCAATGAAAATTTCACCAACAGACATTCCTATCGCTCTTAAAATAATATCTGTAGATTCGAGATGGATAGATATACCAGAGAATAGTAATCTCTGAATAGTATCTTTATCATTCCTGCTTAAATAATTTTTAGACTTTCTTACGCAAGTAATAATTAATTTTGTAATATACTTGTGTTGTTCTACGGAGGTATGATTTAAAGCACTTTTATTACTCCACACATCTAAAAGTTTCGTGAATAATTCGATCAAAATACGATTTTTATCTAAAAATTGTGCTAAATATGAGATTAAATTTATTACTAAACTATCATCATTATAATAACACATTAAAGGTATTTTCGTTGTTAATGTATATTTCCAATTTGAATTTAACAACACTTTACCAAAAATTTCATAAACTCCAAGATTTACATCACAATGTTTCAAAAATAATACAGCTAGCGGCTCTATGCTTCGTGTATCTAAGATTTCTAATATATTCTGAATTAAATTTCGTTCATTATTTTTATTTTCAAAACACCATTCTGCTAAAATATTAATAAACGATAACAAGTTTTCTGATTTTATAGCGATCATCAATTTACTAATTAAAACTGAAAGCAATTTTAGTTCTACCTTAATATCGTAATGTAATCCAATATTTATAAAAGATATTGCGTGAGCAAGATGGAAACTGATAATTTTAAAATATCTTTGAGGAAGAAAACAATCAAATATTTTATCTTTTAATTTATTAGCTACGCGATTAGGTAACGAGATTATAATTTGCACCGTTTTTTGCCATGTTTCATTAAATTCTTCTTCTTGCATTACATTTTCAAATCGACATTTGCATGCATTTGCTATTACGGAAAACAAAGAATCACTTTTCACTAACTGTTCCAAAATTATCGAAATGGCAAAAATTTTTCTCTCATTTTCTGTTTCTTTCAAAGCAAAAACTAAAACAATTAGAGATTCAGCTAATATTGGTAATGCAGCACCATCAATAATCATCAATTGCTGAACTATTGGATCTAAAATATTTCCTTGTAATGGCCAATTATGATCGAATTTTTTGATAATTTCTTCTAAAATTTTTCCATGTAACATAGAATCAATTTCTAAATTAAAATCAAGATTACAGTAGTTTTGTGGAGTGAGTGGACCTGGTAAGAATTTAACGTATTCAGAAATATATGATTTCAGCTTTTCCAAGCTATTATAACTTTTGATAGGACCCATGGAACATAATTCTTCCAAAAGTCGAATTGCAGCATATTTTGAAAGATTTTCAGCTGAAGTGATGCTTTTTTCCACCTTGGTTGCTGCAAGGAAAGACTTTCTTGGGAACATTACATTATCTTCAAATATATCTTCAATATTAAAACATGTACAAGATTTTATAACAAAAATCTTTTTTTCAAATTAAAAAAAAAATTGTAGATTTTCAAAAAAAATGAAAAAAATATTGTTTTCTAAACAAAAATGTTTTAAAATTTCGATTTTATGATAGGTAATACTATCATGTACATTATCAAAATTTTATATATACATAAATTTAAATATTTTTTTTGTCTGATGATTAAGTATTGTTTAGTAATTAATATCAAATAGTGATTAGTATTACTAAATCATAAAATCATAGGTACATTTATATTAGTAAATAACATATATTTACCTCCATGGCTAGTTGTGGCAGATGTTGAACTCATATTCAAAAACAAATTAGTATTATTGGTATTGTTTACTCGCCTATCCATAGATCCAGTACTCAAAGAATTTAAGCTATCTAAATCTGATAAAAGATCTATAAAAAAAATTATTTAAAATAATAATATATAATAATTAAAAATTAATGACTAATAGTATATAATGTATATAATATATAATGTACCTGTATTATTGTTCAATGATTGCTGATCATTGGGTGGTTGTAAAGTATCAAACAGATTACTACTCATACTAGGATTTTGAGAAACTGTATTTGTAGGAGGCATAGTTGTAAAAGAAGACGTATTTAATGGTTGGGCATTGATAAACATCGGATTATTTACATTATCGGTTATTGAATTAATATTTAGTATTGTTGTGCCTACTAGATTAACTTGTGTCTGTGGCAGTTGTGGCTGCATTGGTGGATTAGATATTGTAACAGAAGAGTTAAAAGCTGATGTAAAATCTGCAAATTCATCATTGCTATCTTTCGTTTTTATTATTGTAGGACTTCCAAATGCACTAGTAAAATCTCCAAAATCTGTATTTGCATTCTGAGTTTGTACATTAGATTGAGTATTTGCTCTTGGATTAAAATCATCATCATTATCATCATCATCAACAACAATTGATTTGGTATTGTTCTCATTTTGAGAATCAAAAATATCATTTAAAATATCATTTTTATTCTTGTGTTTAGTAGATAAAGAATTATTTTTTGATCCAGTTATACCATTCTGTAAATTTAAGTTGTAATTTTCAATTTAAATTATTATAAAATAATGTATTATGTAATGTTTCTTTACTTACATTAGATTGTTCTCTTCCATAATTTGCTGCAGCCCCTAAATCTACTTTTTTAATAGTTCTTGTTACTCTTGCTGGTGAAACATTTGTTGAAGTTATAGATGTAGCAGTTTTATTAATGCGATCTATGCTATCCATCGTATCTCTGTATTCTCTTCCTCCTCTTTTTGGGCTGGGATGAACATCATTATCGGAATCTTCTCTCTCGCCATCATCACTATTACAATGAAAAATGAAAATAAACAATATTAAGGATATTTGATTATTATTAACGAAAGCTTAATATTTACCTATTATTTGTATCCTCAAAACTTTTTCCTCTACTGTCGCGATCCCAATCATTATAAGTATCTGTATTAGTTTTATCCCATTTTAATCTATCTGTCCACCTATCCCCTCCGCCAAATCTTACACCCATTGCTTCACTTGATAAACCTACATATTTATCTTTATTTTTCTTAGCTTTTTTCCTCTCTTCTCTTAATTTATCATCATCCTGAATGAAATCAATTAATTCTCTGACTTTGTGCCTAATATTTATCCCTTGGTCTTTACCAAATTCATCAATACACGTATAATTTTCCAAAGATCTAAGATCATAAATATGTTCTCTAGATGATGTGACCACTCGTTCTGATCCATTACGAACTAGATAATTCAACAACAACAGAGACTAAAAACAAGAAAATATATATTATTATTTAAATAAAGATATTAGTAAAAATTTTATAAGAATAAAAAAATATAAATATTGATATAACATATCATTGGATATAAATGTATTATTAATTTTTATCTTTTATTTTTGTCTAAATTTATAACAAATATATATATAAAATTTCACAAAAAATTTTATATAATTTAAATCAAATATCTTAAGAAAATTTTGTTATTAAAATATTTATTTATTTATTCAGTAACGTGAATTAAATATGTATAGTAGAAACGGATTTACCTTGTACGTTCGACGCCAATTTCGTTTATTTTCTTGCAACATCCTTTTCCACAACATGGACATTACTTCAGGAAATTGCTCGTATGTGAATGTAGCTTGAGCCAGTTCTTGCATCATTGCCCCTAAAGTAATATATACAATTAATTCGCCATATGTCGAACGACAACAAACGTTAAAAATCAGCGTTAATAATCATAAAATTATAATACATTTAAAAAACTTTTGTACAAGAAAATACGTAAAATGATGTATTATAAATATATTATATTATAAATCTATTTTAATTTTTCATTATTTTGTTAGTTTTTCGCTAATGTATGTACGTATATGTATGTAATACATACATATATATTAGCGAATAATTAATAAAATTAATAGTAAATAAAAATTAATATTTATAACATGATTAAGCTATTATTTATTACATAATAAAATGCATAAATGATTAAATAGAGAAATTTATAAAACTTTCATTAAAAATATTTTAACTCATGTAAAAGTGAAATTCCAATATATATAAATCGAACAATTAAATAATATAACAAATTAGAATTAATATGAATTATTAAGAACGAAATTGAAATTATCAATATAATAAAAATTGATTTTTTATTCAATTGTTAATAATTATATCAATTGTTAATAATAATTACAACATACAATTATACAAAATTATACAAAAATAAAATTTAAAAAACGTATTTCTAGGCGCTTTTTCATTTTGAAAATAACGATTTATGTATATTTTATAGATATAGATATAGAGCTCCTTGTGTGTAAAAATACTACGCTACCAGTAAAAATAAAATTAAATCAATAATTATTATTTTACCTTTATAACATTAAACTTACTATCATAATTATAACTTATAATTAGTAAATTGATCATTTATAAATCTGTATACTACTACTGTGTATCATAAAATTCGCTGTAATTATAACTAAATTAAATGATTACCTTAGAACAAATATAAAACAGATATAATTTAAGTATTTATAACTTAATAACAACTGTTTAAATATTTATTCAAGCATTTATACCTGTTGGACCCCAAGCATCATCATTTGTTGCCTCCCGAACTTTGGCTTCCGTTTCTGTGTAGTTCATAACTACATTGGTCCTGTGAAGTTATATTTTATTTTCATTAACGTGTATAAACATATAATAATAATATATACTAGTATATTATACTGATATAGTAGAGATGTATTAATTTTCAAATGGATTGTATGAAATATTATATACGTGACTGTGAAATAAATATTATCATTTCTAAAGTAAAATTACTTTCACATTAGTGTGAATACCTGTTGAATTGCGCGATAATTTTTACGCCTATGCTTGCACACAATATTTTTCTGTTTTCAACTTTTTTTCGACTGATTGTAATATTATTATTATAAGAAAATATTATAATAGATATTATAATGGATTGTAATATTATTATTATAAGAAAAGATTGTTTTCATGTAACATGCAGTTCATTATTGCAAGTGGAATTAATAGAAAAAAAGACAAATTGGTCATCAAACCAAGATGCATTCTTTTTTACAAAAATAATCTTTTACGCTATTGAAATGCACGATACATACATGTTTCGTTCATATAACGTTATGGATGTACACAATTAGCATAAAAAATTTTATTTTATTATCATTTGTCTTATTATACGGTTTTGTTGAATACATAGTATGTATTTGTATTAATTTAATATATTTTTTTGTTTCTATCGATTTATTCAACAGAAACAAAAGATAAATTAATACATTTATTATTATTCGAAATTAAAAATATTTATTATTATAAATTTATAACAAATTTATTAAAAATGTTTATTATTATCGATTTATTCAACAGAAATAAAAGGTAAATTAATACATTTATTATTATTTGAATTATTCGAAAAAAAAAAAATTTAGATATGAAAATATAACATTTCACTTCATATGATAAAACGTGACATATATTTATAAACGTATACAATTAACAAATAATAAAAATGACGAAAGGACACAAACGTCAAATAATTTAGACTTGGAAACCACTGTGACGACTAGTTTTTATTCATTTATTAAACGTTTATAAAAGTATTTATAATATATAAATAAATAATAATATATAAATATATATAATATATAAATAAATAATAATATATAAATATATATAATAATATATAAATAAATAATAATCTGGCAAAAAATTAACGGAATAATCAACATATTTCTCTCTATAATAAATCTTTACCTCCTATAAATTTAATTACATCAATATTNTCGCCATTTTTTTCTACGTAATTTGTCATTGTCATGATATTAAAATTTACATCCGATTAAGTAAATAAATATGTTCTGCAATCTATGTGCATGACACAACATATTTGTTGTCGAAAATATTGTTCGGAAAAAGAGAGTTCGGCAGAGAATCTTTTCTTTATTTATTTTCCACAACTACACGAGAGAAGGAACGTTTAATAAATATAACGATATGTTCACGATAATAGACGAACGATGCGTTCAAACAATGCAGTAAAAAAGAGAGTTCGGCAGAGAATCTTTTCTTTATTTATTTTCCACAACTACACGAGAGAAGGAACGTTTAATAAATATAACGATATGTTCACGATAATAGACGAACGATGCGTTCAAACAATGCAGTAACTATCAGCGAACGTGAAATTGTAGATGAAAAGTCGAAACAGCATATATCGAAAGTAGAATGGAATGCGTTGAAAAAAGTAAAAGCAAGGTTAGATCGCATGTAATTGATTTAATTGTACTTACGCCTTATCCATTAATTCCCGAACTTTCCACATGTTCATCATCGTGCTTTGTATTCCTCGCTGGATATAATACTGGTTTTTTTCACGTGAAAACTTATACCGATAAATGTTTACCAGCTGTTTTTTGGAAGCATTTGATATAGCGATGGCGAACGAACGTCACCAGGCGGTGGCCATGTTATCCCTTCCACCTTATTCCATTGAACTAACAATCGTCACAGGTGTTTTACGTTTGCCAACCTCATTTCTTGTTAAAATATTTTTATCCTTGTAAATATTCCCAATGTAATATTTTTATTCTTTCTGCAATATTATATGGCCATCGGTAATCAAAGAAATCGTCAAGCCACGAGTCATTTAAACGATCGAGAAGGACTAATCTGTATCGGCCCTATCAGGCTATATTTGTATCTACATGTTTTGTATCTACCTTGACAAATTATAGGACATCGATTAATGTTATTTATCGTCAAGCCACGAGTCATTTAAACGATCGAGAAGGACTAATCTGTATCGGCCCTATCAGGCTATATTTGTATCTACATGTTTTGTATCTACCTTGACAAATTATAGGACATCGATTAATGTTATTTGGCTAATTGTCGACTATAATTTGTTTAATGATTGTATCTAATTATTTAAAATAGAATTGTTATTCTTCATGCATATTCTGACGCGCTTGTATTTAAATATAAGATTTCTTTTGAACTATTGCCAACTGATTTAGGAACTCAATAATTAATTAACGATACGGATAATACTTACATATATATATATATGTAATTAATATATCATTAAATTGAGAAAA
Organism: Lepidotrigona ventralis hoosana; assembly: GCA_002806875.1. Taxonomy (NCBI): domain Eukaryota; kingdom Metazoa; phylum Arthropoda; class Insecta; order Hymenoptera; family Apidae; genus Lepidotrigona; species Lepidotrigona ventralis. Next base: position 18,522 of record NIPQ01090322.1, read on the forward strand.
ATATAAAAAAAAATATTTAAAATAAAATTAACATTAATTTACTATTGCAAAACATTTTGTAAAATGTTTAGA
>NIPQ01090323.1:0-31232 GCA_002806875.1 Lepidotrigona ventralis hoosana
AAAATCATTACGGCGAAGAGACATTCACTTATTACATAATGCTTAGAAGTTTATTAGTGAACGGCTGCGAAACCTTGACAGCAGTCTTGGGAATGACTAGCATAATTTCATTTATTTGCGACTACATTGGCTGTTTCTTTCAATGGGTCTTACTCACGGAAGACGAAGACGAGAAGAGCATCGGTACCGTATCCGCGATTTTATTTTACGTGCTGGCCCTGCAAACTGGATTAACGAGCTTAGACAGAGAGAAACGTTTGGTCAGGCTATGCCGAAATTTTTGCTTATTGTTCACGGCAGTTCTACATTTCGTGCACAACATCGTAAACCCATTATTGATGTCGCTCAGTGCTTCGCATAATCCAGCTCTTCATCGACATATTCGCGCTCTGGCGGTTTGCGTATTTTTGATACTGTTCCCGATGTCGTTGCTGATATTCCTTTGGTTATCGTAAACCCATTATTGATGTCGCTCAGTGCTTCGCATAATCCAGCTCTTCATCGACATATTCGCGCTCTGGCGGTTTGCGTATTTTTGATACTGTTCCCGATGTCGTTGCTGATATTCCTTTGGTCGCATTACAGCGTAAGCACTTGGTTATTGGCAGTATCAGTATTTAGTATCGAGGTGATAGTAAAGGTACTGGTCTCGCTCGCGATCTATTCTCTGTTTCTGATCGATGCTTACCGCAGCGTGTTCTGGGAACAGCTCGACGACTGCGTGTACATGATACGATCGTTTGGTAACACCATCGAATTTGCGTTCGGTATTATCCTATTCTTCAACGGGTTCTGGATTTTAGTGTTTGAATCAGGCGGAGCGATACGCGCCGTCATGATATGCATTCATGCTTACTTTAATATATGGTGCGAGGCAAGAAGCGGATGGAGCGTGTTCATGAAGCGTCGATCGGCTGTTAACAAGATCAATTCCCTTCCGGAGGCAAAGGCAGAACAACTGCGAATGTTGGACGATGTGTGTGCCATTTGCTATCAGGAGATGCAGAATGCCAAGATCACACACTGCAATCATTACTTCCATAGTGTCTGCTTGCGGAAATGGTTGTATGTTCAGGATAGCTGTCCTCTTTGCCATGATATATTGTACAAAGTCGAGAGCCCGCAGAACAATAAAGACAACGAGGTTACCGACACCGGGGAAGGTGTGCAACCGAACATCGAAGATAACGGAATGAACGAAGACAGGTGAAAAGACGCATAATCGTCACGTAAATCAATTGATAAACTTTTACGAATTTAAAATTTATAATTGTAAGATATTGATCTTGTGAGAAAAATCTTGCCTAAAAAAATTCCATTTCTTGTGACTCGCTCGAAATTTCAATGTTCTCACACGGGACACTTTAAATGTTTCTCACTAAAGATAAAACTCGTCGTAGATGATAAGAAACTTGTTGGTCGTAAGAAAAGCTTCGAGCAACACTATTTTGCAAGCATTAATCAAAAATGCAGTAACAAGTACGAATCTTCTAAGGAAAAAACGTTCATAGACATCAATATTTTATGACAATAAAACTAACAATGAAATCAATGTTATAAGTTTTATCGTTTCCAATATAAATGTCCATCATCATTTTTCTTGACGATTCGTACTTGTCGTTGCATTTTGGATTAATCGTCCAATTATTGGATTCATGCAATCATATTTCTTATGATATAAAAAGCTACTGATTTGTGAACATTTTTGAGTATGTGATTTGATTTTGTATTTTTTAAGCAACATTCAAGCTTCCGCGCGTACCCTTTCTGCGTATTCTTCCATTTTGTAATTTAATTACTCTGTCTAGTACATTGTTTTGTACTATTCTATTACGGGCATCGACGTATTCCATTGGTTTAAATTACAAAGTTCGTGTCGCCTGTCCATTAGAACGTCCATATCCTTAGATATACGATTAGCCGAACTATGAATGTGAATTTTATTCAAAACGTGGAATACTTTACTTTAAGTAAGTCTATTACCGAATAGATGATAATATAATCATAAAATCATTGTAGATAAACATACGTATACAATTATACAAGTACGTGAGATTCCAGATACATGTAAGCTATGCAAAGAAACCTTCGTCAGCCTTTATTGCGTTGTATGAGATCGAGAGATTGACAAATCTTGACTTTTTCCTGAAATCGATAGAGGAGAGCGATGCAACTCAACGTTTCATAGAATCGTATTAGTTCCAGAAATCAGTTGTGTTACAAAAAAATTTACAATGTAACGAAATATATAATATACGATTTTCTATCTCAAAACACGGACGGAAGGAAACAATCACATTGGTCAACGATGATTTGTTCATATTTCTCGTTGTATAGATTTTGAATTTATAAGCCTCTGTGATAGTTAGATGACAAGCGGCATACGATTTTCTATCTCAAAACACGGACGGAAGGAAACAATCACATTGGTCAACGATGATTTGTTCATATTTCTCGTTGTATAGATTTTGAATTTATAAGCCTCTGTGATAGTTAGATGACAAGCGGCAGAAAAAAAGAAGACAAATCATAAGTTTTCTAATTTATTGCAACAAAGCATTATTTTATTTACTACACGATTTAATAACGACGAAGTTTTTTGTTTGTAAAATCAAATCATGTCCAATAAATGTTATATTAAAAAAAGAAGACAAATCATAAGTTTTCTAATTTATTGCAACAAAGCATTATTTTATTTACTACACGATTTAATAACGACGAAGTTTTTTGTTTGTAAAATCAAATCATGTCCAATAAATGTTATATTTTTAAAACGTTATCGTTCTTCCAACGTCCCGTTGATTATCGTTGCCGAGACGGTGAAATTTATGTTGGTTCACCTTGCGAGTTATTGTCCGTGCGTACGTGAAATTAGAGCAATTCCAATGCGAATGATGCAAGTAGGTGAAGGGCGCGTTATCATATGTAACCACCGATCGTGTGGTTAATTTTAGATTTCCTATGATTTCGTTGGCTATTCTCGTTTGATTTAATTACAGATTAAACAAACATTGACAGATATATATTTTACAATTAATATTTTTTGTTCTCGTAATTTCGTAATGTATTTTCAAGAGACGAACAATAAAGTAGAAACAAAAACAGGAGGAGAAAGCAAGCTATTCAATTGAAGAGAATTTTCGTTTACTTCCCGTTTTCGATAACGACTAGACACTTACGACTGGAAGGTATGCTTACTTTCTCAGTCTATGTTTCCCCACTCTTCTCCTCAACTTTTTCTCGTTGCAGTTGCAGACTGCTTGCTTGATCTCCGAAAGTCCGCTCAGTTGATCTCAGTCTGGTGCGCACCGTCGCTGAGTGAAGGTGTTGATCGTCCCACCGACACATTCTTAAACGATACAACGAGTAAACGAGCAACAGGTAAGCTAGAATAATTTCCCTACAATTTTATAATTTTATACATTATACCAATCTATGCGTATAATCGACGAAGGCTTTACATTGAACTCGTAGAACGTGTTCCAATTTACTCAGGGTTTTTAACGACCGTGACTTTTCTCTATATAGGCCATGTTGTGACTACGAACATCGTGCTATTTATTATTATCGGACGTATGATTGTTATTAAAATGAATGCGCTAGTGTGTGGAAGTTCAGGGAATATTTTCAGGACTTTCACTAACATACAATTATAAATATATAACACTGCTTATTTATTACATGTATTTATATTACATTTTTACTTTCGTGTCCAATATTAAGTTAAAAATATCACTTCGATATCACTTTTCAAATATAAAATGAACGACCTATTGTATACGCAACTGTACGACTCACTCGTTAAGAAGGAGAATTGTAAATTGAATACCTTCGGAAGCACACTCCATCGAACGCGTTAATTAACTTATGATACTTGAGTATAGATATCTTGACTAGTGACGCAACGACACTGTGCGTACTTTTACGACGTGAAATCGTTGGAACAACGTGTCCACGTTTATTTTACAAATTCCTTCGATAAAGAATTAAGCGTCAGACAATAATATTCTGGCAACAATAAGAATCCTTCCTTATTCCTTACTCATCCACCAGATGAAAAACAACTTGGACTCCCTATTTATCGCCGCGGAAATGCAACACTTTTGCGTCACATTGCACGCCGAGTTCGCGAACACTGGAAGAATTGTGGGAACACTCTACTGGCGTGAAGTAAAAGTAAAGGAGCAACGAGGCGTATTTCGCAAGTCGGAAATTCGTACGGTAGTTGGTTCTGACGTAACTCGTTACGAATCGTTGCGCGTTCAATGGTCCATACTCGCGCGTTACCTCTCAGAACAGAACGAGCATCGATTCCGATGATTTGTCTGTTCGTCGAAATCCTCTTCGTCCTGAGGATTTTCTTTCGCTTCGTTGTAGATCGGAGGAAAATGGAGACTGATAGGGTACGTCGAGAGGCGCAATATCCGCGTGGTTTGTATTATACAAAGAGGCACGATCCCTGGCCACCGATCGCTGCTTCCGCATTTCTTGCAGTTATTAATAAAAGCTCGTTTTCTGTGTGCACGGCGGGGCGATCGCGGCTCACGAACACTTCTTCAGCGAGGCGACCGATCTCACGGCCTGTAATCAGTCGGCAGATCTGCCGGAGAGAGCTAATTAGAAACTTGCGGAGGAAAGCTTTCTGTCAGCTTTCTGTCCGATCCTCAAACTCCTCAAGCGGAAGTAACCCTTTCCCCCTTCCCGTGATAACGATAACAGATCGTTACGCGTACGTGCACTCGACTTTTTTTTTCTTCTATGTCTGCAATTTCAGCCGAAGTCGAGTTTCGTAGTAATTACTCTTAACTAGTTTGAACGAACGTTTATAGTTAGTCGAAGCGATGACGACGACTATTCAGATTAGTGACGGGGTCAAGATCAATATGAATGCGATATTTTTTGTTTCATTTTGCAAACTGATAGGATTGAACGAATGTATTATTTTTATTGTATTTATTGTAAATCGGTGTCGATCTTCGCAGGCTTGTTTCGAACTTCAAAACGAATATTTGCAGGTTTGGAAAATTTATTTACATTCCACTTCAGTACATATTTGAACGAATCGACGATTTACACATAATGATCGAATCGCAAGAGTCAGGCGAACGAATGTGCCACTGAATTCCTGTAATAAATTCGAAATTTATACGGAATTATAGGATTTTTGTAGATACTATTTTAATATCTTCAGACGTTGATGTTTTTAAGAAAAGGAATGGAGATGCTGAAGGAGTTACTAGTGCCAAAGAAATATAAAGTTTTCAAATATTCAAATAAATTCAAAATTTCCTTCGCCTTTATTCAAATGCATAAAATGTAAACACCAGAAAAAGAAAAGTGATTAGTTCCATTTGCTTTCCAGTTAGTTCGTTCGGACACTGAAGAATTCTATCATATTTAAACACAAAGGTACCTTCGGACCAAAATCGGAGATCGATTTACCAAAAGTATAAACGCGAAATCGAAAAGAAACGTCCTCGGTGCCAAAACATTGGAGCAAGGTATTCGCGTTTTCGTGTTTTTGCGCTGCATATCGTGTCGTAAAGTCGCATGACGCGAGTCGTTAGCGAGGTATTTGTAAACCTCGTCGTACAGCGAGTCAGTCCTTGGCGAAACTCGAAGCTCGTTGTTCTCCGATCGACGTGACGAAGAATTGGCAAAAGAAGAAATCGATTGCTCGAAAGAAGAATTGAAAAACTTTGCTCCGGTGGAAAAGGCTTGGATTTGATGGAAGCGAGGCCGTCACGAAAAGTGCGCCGATCGTAACGCACCGTAACGATCGTGTCGGTTATTGTCGATTGCATCGTGGGACTCGCACGTGCCAGCGTTAAATGCGGCGTAAATAGCTTCCGCGATGCGTGCTATTGCGGCAGATCGCAAGAAAGAAAACAATTCTATAGTCGTGAACGTGCGAATCACTCGACGCTTTTTCCCAACGCTTTTTTTTTTCGATATACTACCTCCGGAAGTACGAAACGTTTCCGCTTGCAAACTGATTGTTGTGGACAGCGTTGTGGACGGAGCTTAACGCTTGAGAGAAGAAAGGCAAGCAAGAAGCGGGAACACTGCGAGGACGCGAAGCAATTACTCTGGCCCTTCGCTTAAATCGTTCGAGCAGTTTCGTTATTACCTTTTTTTGCCAGCGTTAAAGTCGGTCGCCTTGTAGTCGAGGCGCATATAGCGAGCCTCGTTTTTCCCACGATTACTCGGCATCCAGCGATCTCGATCGGTTCTCTTCTTGATTATTGGCAGTATTCGCATTAGCGCTGATCGATACGATATTTCGATTGTGAACTCGAAGTAATTACGAAGCTTTTTCTACGGTAGATGGGGAACTCTAAGATTAATGTAATAATTCTCAGCATGAGATCTTCGTTTAGAAACGTAGATCCAGCGATGAATTTGCTAACAATACGTTGGATTCGAGAACCATCAGATTTTATCTGGTAATAATAAGAATAAACGTTCTAATATCGACATCTTCATCTTAATTCTAAAATAGCCATAAAACTTTTTCCAGAAATCTAAAGCTTTTTCTATTTTTATCAAGAAATACGTGTGATAAGTTTATTAAGAAGCAAATAATTGGCCTTTAGCGTAAACGACTGAAAAATTAATTCACTATTCCAAAGTCAACAAAATGACTCTCAAAGACCTTCGTTTTGATTCTGAAAATAGTCGCATAATTTTCTCTATGATATTTCATAACACGATCGAGTATCGAATATTCAGCGATAAATTTCGATTCGCCAAGACTATCGTCGCTTATGGTTATGAAAGGAAGAAAATGAACATATGGCTAGGCGATCCGGAAGCGTATTTCCTCGGCAGGAGAAGTTTAGATGCAGCGTCGAAGATCCTCGGCGTCAGGCAAATGGAGCACGCTGATTTGCCTAACCTCGAGCAGCTGATACATCCGGAGACCTATGAAATTTTCGGAGACGTGGACCTCGAACGCATTTTGTACTCGATTAACCAAATCCTTTAACCAAATCCGAGCTAAAAGAATTCTCAACCCGTGACGAACGATCCTCGAATTGTCTAGGTCGCCGTGGTTATTTTTAGTCGGAAAATTTTTAATATGGCTATTAATACCATTTAAATTTCTGCTGCGGCGGACCTTGATTCATTTTCTAAAAATAAAACGCATTGCGTTGTGTGATAGCTCGTTATCCAGATGAGAGTACAATCGCTCGAAGTTAGAATTACATTTTGGAATGTCTATTTTTCATTGAAAAAAATGTCTTTTTATTTATATGGAATTATTAGTGGAATTTTCTAGCTATTACACGTTTAATTTAACAAAAATAAAAGGTTGGGAAATTTCATTGAATTGTAACTATTCGTCTGGCAATTTTGAAATATGATAGCAGGAAATATTCATTTCCAGCGAGGCCAGTTGTCTGTCAATGGTGCAATGTAACGAGAAGTGCGAAATCATTTCAGGCATATGTCTTTGCAATTATCCGAACGTGCCCTCGGTGGCTCCGGACGATTGGCTGACTTGGTTGTACACGCTGTATAAGTAACAAAAACTACTATACTATTTCTGTTTCGTATAAATTGCATTTAATTGGATGTCGAACTCACCGATGTCGATCATTTTTCCATTTACGACGTTATTTGGCAAATAATTCCCCACGAACTCGTTAATGTCGATATTTTTACGCGTTTATGGGAAATTTCAAAATTAAGAAAATAAAAATGAAAAATGTATGAAACATACATTTTTACAAAAAAATATACACTTTTTACAGTAACGAAAGAAATCTTTAAATCAAAATTTAAATTTCTCTCTCTCTCTCTGTCGAAATATAAATTTGCGTGAATATTCGTTGTACAATACAAACGCAAATGTGCGGCACAAAGAAGTTAAAGTGTTTCTGTGATCAATTGATCGAACAAAGGCCCGAAGATGTGACAGAAAGAAATTCGATGTTCGTGCACATCCTCATCTGGGACAGGCGATACACCGGCCATTTCTTCACGGACCTTCTGACCGGACTGTTCAACGTCACGTCATATTTGCAGCACGTGATCCTCGTGATACCTCCCCGGATTATTATATGTGAGCGGAAGATGTGAGCCAAAGATCGAACTCTTGGCCGACGTGGTTCAAGACCACCATAGGTGGTTGTAATTTTCCAGCGGACGTGGACGTGTTCGAACAGCAGATGATCAAGATTCCGCTCCGATGCTTGACCGATAAGCCCTGCGTGCAGTCAATCTACATGACCAATCGTCACCTAGAAAATCCCAGGCTTAAAGTTCGACGCGTCGTGTGAGTTAAGGATCCTTTTGAGTTTGTTTCTTTTTTATACAATTGAAAAGGCGGTGATCTCTCGTGAAAAATTGGCGAAGCAATGTTGAGGATAATAAAAATGAGAGAAGAAAAATAGAAGAACATTTGCATTTGTGAGAAAATCGAGCTTGAAAACTTTGACGAATTTATCTGATCCTAGCTAAACAGAAATAATTAATTAATTATGCTTCATTCTATATTTTCGACTTAATTTCACATTTATATTTCTGCGTAGTTGGAATTATGCAAATTTACCTACTTGCCAAGTTCTGACATTATTCTATATTTCTAACTTACTTTTACGCAAGAAAGCTTTTGTTTCCCCGCTGTGCCATAATTTCGAAATCACTCTTTATCTGTCTATCGTACAATTTCCGTAACTATTTCAAATTAAACTCAGACATTTTAGTAACAGATATGTTCGCTCGCTAAATCGAAATTTCGCTTTCTACGTGATAGAGAAGAGGATAACGACGATGTAGTGACGATCATCGACGCAGAAACGAGTATGGTGAAAGAATTCTACGGAGAATTCTACGTCAGCGAGATAGTTCGACATCCTGACAATTGTCGACGATTGATCGTTTCCGAGGATGACGAAGGTTTGGCCACTGGTGTGATGTTTCTGAACAGCAATATCGACGTGGACACACTCAATGAGAATTTCGAGCTAGTACCGTACAACGGTCTCAGAAAACCTCACGAAATGGACAAATTTCGCGAAGAAATCATGCAACCTGCCAGCGAAATTTTCTTTTCCATTTTCTCGAGAACACCTCGTGACGAACCTACGAAAGAGTTAGTACTTTTGGTACCTTAGTTTTGAGCTACATCGAATTTCTTTTGCATCGTTTTCCTAGTTTGTTGGAACACTTTCGCTGAAAAGTTTGGGACATTCTTTTACTCTTTGACCAAAGTAAATTTCCTCCTACATTTTTTTCTCTTGAGAAACAAAAATACTATAATTGTTATTTCGAGTATAATTAAACAAAATTTCAGTAGTACAAACGAGCAATGTTATAAATGAAATATTTATTTACTAGAAGAAGTTGTCGCTTTTGAGATATTCACACGCTCTAAATTTCTGAATATACGTACGTAGTAATTGTTGCTTTGTCGAAATTTAGAAATACGTGACAGAGACGAAAGAAATAATCTTCTAATAGCTCGTGGAACAAAAATATTCGAAGGCTTCTTGTCTTCGATAGATTTATCCGCTAGACGCATTCAAGTCAAATACGTTCACACCGCGTTAGATTACCCGAGAAACTTTCACCGGAAGGGAGTATGGAAACCTTCAAGGACGCAGACTTTAATACTTCTGGAACTACTGTGACGTTCAACAACCAACAACTGTTGGAATTCAAACGACCTACGAAGGAATCGATCGATCCGTCGATACTGGTTTTCTTCGATCCGCAATCGACGGTCAATTACTACGAGTCGAAAATGATGAGCAGCGCGTTCGCGGAGTCGTTCTTCAGAATTCCAAGTGAGTTTTAATTTTCTCGGCTTGTTTTAAAATGAAAAAAAAAAGAAAAAAGAAAGAAGAAGATAGGAAATGAGATCAAATGAGATACATTTTTCCCAACAAAGAGAAAACTATGGTCATGTCTCGCGAGTTCTTCGAAGATTTGGTGTTCGACAAGATCGACGTCCCTTCGCAGCCAGTTTATCACGGCGACGTGAACGCGTTCGTCCTGGAGATTTTCACGATGAGGGACGAAATGAAATGTCGCTGGAGCAGGAACTTCGTCGAGGCTGCGTTCGAGTGTTTTCCCGAAATCGATTATTGCGTGATACTTCTGCCGTTCTCTCATCCTTTCCTTCCCCTTCTCAAACACTTCGTGGTACGCTGTGCTTCTTTCACGTTCGAGAACAACTTATTTTTAACTTTTCAACCATGTCGTTATTGAACTTATTAATTTATGTTGATTTCCATTTAAATCCCATTTCTTTAGTTTCATATCTATAAAAATATGAATCGGACGAATATTTGTGCAAAATTCATGGTTTTCGGTATCTTTTTGTTTTGAATATCTTTTTCTCAGTATCAGTTGTATTTTACACGTTGCAAATTTCCCGTAAATGATAAAACTCCACCTGTCTACCGATACTTTGCCTAAATCCTTGCAAATCCGATCCAGGCGTTCAGTCATCGATCGTTAAAAAGAAACGTTTCACGATTGGGCCAGTAGTTTGGACTACTGGTTTCGAATCAATAACGAACAAACGTACTTGTTACAGTAACTTACATTTAAGAACAATCAGAGACCTGTTGGCATGTTTTTATGCAAAAAAATGCAGCGCGTTCCGTTGAAGTGCAACAAGGATTATCCGATGACTTTGTACGTGACGCATCGTGCCGCTCTTCTGGGCCAGATAAAAATTAGGGAGGCGAAGTTCTCCGACAGGGAGGGCGTGCAGGATCTTTTGCAAAGAATACCAAAATCGAAACAGGTTTTAATGGACTTCGACGTCGCGATGAACGAGGAAGAGCCATCAGGAATGCGGTGTTACGTCTTTCAATGGAAGGACACGATCGTAGGCGTAGCGATTCTTCGGTGAGCTCGGAAGTATCCTGATCTTGCTCTTTATGAAATTCTTTACTGAACTTATGATGACACGTCAGCGCCGAAGAAGAAATCACGTACGTCAGGCGACGTTATCACGTGGAAGATTACATCGCTGAGAAAAATATACGTAACGACGCGTACGGGCGTATTCTACATTTCGTCCTGATGCCAATTTTCTCCGTTCATCTGCCCTACTTTTTCTGCGAGATCTCCCGTTTCAGCGGCATGGTCGTTCTTTACTGTCGTCTTACGGGAAAAGCGTCGAGTGCATTGGTAACAATTCCTCGCGATTAGGATTGCACTTTCGTACGAAAGGTCTTGGGACGTCTTCTCGATTTTGAATAAAATTTTCATTAACGAATTATCAATTTTTCATTGATGAGCGGAGAGTAACTTTCGCCAGGAATTTCATTTGTAGATGACCGCAGTGATTTATATCAAATTTTTGAAAATTTTATTTTATGACGGGGATCAGTGATAAGATTTAATTAAATTAAAAGTAATTCAACTGTAAATTGTTCATTCCATCTGAATGAAATGGTTCAATGATTGGACTAGCAATAAGATCAGTAAAAGATCAGCGTAAGATCTGTAAAAAGTAAGAAAATAGAAATACAGAAATACAGAGCGTGTACATGCAAATATTTAAACTTAGCGTTATCGGTTATCAGCGCTGGTATCGTCACCGGTTGTTACAGCGTTTATTTTTCGGTACTTAATATAGATTAATAACGTACATACATCAGTATCATCTAAGTGACATTTTATTTAATATATTTTTATTTTTCTTTTATTCGGTATTTAATATATATTTTTATTTTTCCGGTACTTAATATAGATTAATAACATACATACATCAGTATCATCTAAGTGACATTTAATTTCATAATAAGTAACAGTTACTTATTTACAGAGTAATATAGTCTAAAATATCAAAAATCGTCCTAAGATTTCTCGATGATGGTGCTACTTCGATACTTGCCATTTAAAATTCACACAGAGGATGAATCAAAACGATGGCTACATCCTGAGGGATGATTTCTATATTTCAGACTCGTACGCATCCCCTAACGATCTGCTTGAGCTCCATGATCCCTGTGAAACCTCGTAAAAGAATAGAATACAAGTATTACGGTCTCGTGGAGTCTGACGAGCCTGAAGAACAGAAGAACGAGCCATTTTCGCTTTTTATGACGACACCAAGGCTCGCGATGATGCCGACGTCGATGATCGATTCGAAGGTGGTCGTGGTCGGTGCCTCGGATTGCGGCGTTGCGTTCGTCGAACAGCTTGCCTTTGGGTAAAACGAATTGAAAAAAGGAAAGAAAGAATTTTGGAAAAAGTTCTGAGAACGACCAACTCTCTTTTCTCTTAAATTTAGACACAGCTTCGTGCGATTCGCGAATATCACTCTGATCTCGCCAAACGGTTTGCCCTTCGAAGAGGAGGATGAAACGAGCGAGCGTTTGCTACCCTTCAAAGGTCGATACTGTCGAAAATATCGTCGACTAATCGGCGCGCGTTCTTGGATTAATCTCGTATATGGAACAGTGATATCGATTCAGAGGTAGGAGGAAAGAAAGTGTTGCAAACGATGCATCGTACACCTATAGTGATGTATAGAAGTATTTGAATATTTTTCGTAAACAGTATTTTTACGAAAATTTATTTTTATAGATATAGAACAGTATATTTTTAAAGATTTGAATTATTCTTCGTAAAATATTATATACAAGTGAAAGCTTGTGTAATTTATTGTATTATAAAGCTTCCCTATTTTCTTACTCAGCTCTAATGTCTCTGATGGAAATATTATGCTTCACACGTCGATAGTTTTAGTGTTGTTACTAGAGTGAGTTTTATTAATACATTATTATATTGGGAAAAATTGAAAATGAATAAGAAAGTGACTAAATGAGATTGAAAGTTTGTATGATACACTAGAATCTAGCATGAAGGTAATTGTAATTAAAATGATTCAACGATAAATAATTAAAGTTATATAACCATATATACATATACACGTATAACTATATTTCTTTGTAAAAGTCAAAACAAAAAGATCGAAAATTATTTTTTTTTAAGATTTCTCAAATTTAATATTGAATTGGCAATTTCGAAGTGTTGTATTTCATTCAAAAAAGAATCACGCATTTAATGGTTAATACATATTAATGGATGATTTCCAAGCTATTGAAATTTATCAACATAATAAATAATTAATTCAATTCAAATACTTTTATGATCCCTGCGAAGTGCATGAGATAAATATGCACCTTCTACGTACAAGATCTCGATCTTGTTTCAAACTTTATCAATACGATCGCGATAATCGTGTTTCATTATAATATCAATGAAACTTCAATGTTCAATTCAAATTGAATTGAGTTTCAATGAGACACGTAATTGAGAGTCACTCTCTGCGATCAACAGAAAAGAAAAATATGTGACAGTGATGCATCAAGGGAACATTACATACGATTATCTGATTCTGACTTGCGGGCTGCAGTATCAACGTCCTCAGTTTCAAGACGAACTGGAAGAACAAAGGAGAGGGTAAACCGAGCAAATAAATTCTTCGAAATAGAACAAACAACGACGTATACCTTTGTATATAGAGAATTTTTGGAGCATGAAACACCTTGGAATTGTTTGGCTATCAATGACGATGCAGAAGCAGCTGTCTGTCTGAAGAAGATCAACAAACTGACAGACAATTTAAAACGTGAAAGTTGGTTGCCGAGATTAGATTCCACCGAATTGGAAAATTGAAGAATTGATACGCGATATATATATATATATATATATATATATATATATATATTTCCAGAGAGAATTATTATTTACGGGCACAATATCGATTGCTACTGCGCCCTTCAAGGACTGCTCGAATTTGGAATAAAGGGATCTTGGATCACGCTGATCCAGCCGCCGTTGCAAGAATGTGAAACTCATTACAGTGCCTTCTTCAATAATTGCGAAGTATAAAAAATATGCTAGCTTGATCTCTCTCTTTCTTCGACACTAGAATTGATCAGATCAATTTAATAATTGTTCGTAGAAATTTTTTAGATTTCTCTGATATAAGTTGTACATTTTTAAACAATTACATCCTAAATTACCTTCTAAATTATTTTCACGTCTTAACTAAAGGCTCTAACATTTTTTATTTTATTGAGAATTGTAAAAAAAATTTTTACCTCCTCAAGGATAGGGTCTTCAAACAATTCGAATAACAACTACTAAGAATCGTAAATAAAAACGGGTCTTAGATCACCAAGCCACAGAAATTTCAGATAAAAGTTTCGCGAATTTCAAAATCAGCAACTTCCAGTTCAAGCTCAATTTTCTATTCAGAACCTAAAGACAGCCTAATCAGCACGTATTATTTCTTCTCTGATAAAGAACGCTTTAAAAATTCGTAACTCATGTCTGAAGAAAACACTGATCGATGCATTCAAGGTGTACGCGGAGGTGATGAAGTCGATTTCAAGGAGTAACATCAAGATACTCGTTGGATGGGAATTGACCGATTGGAACCTAAAAGAGTCGCTAGACGGAAGGATGATTGAAACGATCGTTATCCGCTTGAGGGGCAAGCTGAAAACGCTGGAATGCGACGCCCTAATAAATTTTCACGAGAAGACCATCAACATGACGATATTCTTGGGTGACTGCCAATGCTCGACGTCAATAACGAAATAATAATCGTCGACTATGATTCACCAAATTCGATCGATTTCAGCGATCTGTAAGTCTGGGTTGATGTTCGACGGCCAGTTAATCATAGATACGGAATTAAGAACGAACGATCCGTCGATCTTCGCCGCTGGAACGATAACTAAGTATTGTAGAAGATTCTACTCGGAAATCTGGCAACACGTACATTTCAATAGCATAGAGATAGGCGAGAAAGTTAGTAGAAGAAATTTCTCCTGTATCGGTAAATTTACAAGTCACGAGTTATTCGTAGAATAGTCGGATAATATTTCAATACTAAATCTTAATTTTATTAAATTAAATTTATTGTTGCTATAGAAAAAGAGTTATAAATCAAATTTTTACATCTACGTTGAATTATTTAAATTGTATATTTTATCACTAAGTTTATTGCTATATTGTACAAGCAATTTATCAATACTAATAACTCGTAACTTGCGACTCATAAAATTGTGCGAAATAATAGGTGTGAGCAACTCAAATCTTCAAATCGACGACGTTGATGTTTGATAGTTGGCGAGGATTCTTCAGAGGATCATCGAAAATGAACATCGAGGCGTTGAGACACTTAAGGAAGCGTCTGAACGCAAGAAAAATCTAACAATACCCGTGTTTCAAACACCAAAAGTCGTGGCCTGCACTTTGCCCGGTGGTTATCGTTATCTTTACGTTTTCAAGCCTGGGAAACACATGATGCGACAGCTTGCGATTCATTATAACATTTACGTGAGTTTCCGCTGTAGCCTCACTTTGAAATTTCGTGACGAAAATTTATTTGATACGGTCGCGTTTAGGGTCAAGTGCTGGTAACTGGATCGTGTACGTCAGACATTGGTTACTTTCGCATACGACTGAATCGATTTGACGTAATAGAGACAGTGACGTGTTTTACCAAACAGGTAAAGAGACATAACTCTACGCTTTTGAATAGTAATAATTGTTTGATATTTTAGAATATCGAAGTTCATCATATGATCGCGTTGTATGGAAAGCACGAAAGCTTACTGAACGAGTTGAAAACACGCTTTCAAGTAAACTTTTCTTAATTTCTAATGTATTTCAGATTAACCCTTTGACAGTGTGACAAAATGACGGAGATTCCGGAATGAAGGATTTAGAAAATAATCTTTTTTTGAATAAAATAGACATATTTTAAACTTGATGTTAATACAATAGAATCTTGATTATTATTAAATCTGAAAAATGATAATTTCTTTCAATCAATATTTTACAAGTATTAATATCAAATGGGGATGAAAACCTTCAGCTTTTGTTTTTTTTCCTCGATGTTTTTTTAAATAAACATTTGACACTTGTGTAAAAAAAACATTGAGAAACAGAAATAGAAACTGAGAAGAATTATTAGGTTATTGCGCTTTATTATTACATTTTTATTTAAAAGATTTTTGTCCCTGTTTAATGCTAACTCTCATTTGAAAACAAATTATTATCCAAAAAAAAAAAAAAATAATAATTTGGATGAGATCAGCTACACTGTTAAAGGGTAGAAATAACGAGCAATGAATCCTGAATAATTTCACCGTGACAGAAATCACTGATCGCGGATTTTTACGCGTATTTCCGGGAACCGTGGGCCATGGCGATCTTCTATGATAGATTCGAGTGTCTTCGAGTGGAGAATCGAGCCACGCTCTTGTCGAAAACGGTGAGAGTGGGAAAATTAAAAATAATCCACTTGATGATCGAAAGCCGAATAAACTTTTTCTCGCGATAGGCAATTCCTGGCCAATCCTTGGTTGACGATTGCATTCGTGTACTGATAAAATCCGAATGGGACATGGTTAGTCAAGAATTTATCATATAAATAAACTGCGGATTTTTTATGCAAATTAATGTTTTCGTATAATTTTGTACACGTTATACCGACATAGAAAACTGGGTTTTCCCATATCTTTTTCACACGGCAAGTTCCACGAAACTAAAATGAAAGAAAAACACAAATTTGCATAAATATTGTGAGAAAAAGAGTCTCATTCGAAACTTATGAAGTATCGTGTAACGAATCTTCAGATAAAAGATAATGATCGTCAAACCATCCAATCGAGATTCGCTGGTTCGGTGTATCAACAGGAAATTGAGGAAAATTTGCTAGACTTCCTGCAGTTTGCCGAAGAGGACTTGCCTGTTTACTGCACACCTGGAAGATTACATGAATTATACTTAGACATCGAGGACAGTCCTCTGTATACTAATTTGTAACTAGAGAGACTCGTGAAAATATTTGAACAATTATAGTAGGAACTCTTTACGAGTATATTATGCGTTGTATAAAATATTTAAAAATTTTCACTACATGACTATCATTTGAAAAACAAAATTAAACACATACATAGCGAACGTATATTTCAGAGATTGCAAAGATATTGAATAGTCCATTAAATTAATAAACGTCCATGCATAATGGAATCACTTTCAGTATCAACTGTTGCACGATTTCGCACGGGGAGAAGCACGGTTTTCCCAAATGGAATTTAAAACATTAAAAAATTGCCAATTTCGTCGTACGAAACACTTTTTTTAATCTATCTTCAGCTCTGTATTTTCATTAAATTTTCCATTTGATTTATCGTCAAATGTAAAAGAAAAAAGTTGTTTATAAAAATATAAAAGAAGGCAGTAGTTACGATCAATATCGAGATATTTATACTTTTCAGCACAGTGAAGATTGTAAAACAAAAAATAGTTCGTTCGACGTCAATACTTGTTGTAACCTCGATACATTCAAACACACAATGTAGAAACAGCATGCACGTTATCAAATATTACTTGCATTTGAAGAGTAACTGTACGTTTAAGACAATATAGTAATTCTCTCATCAAGTGTATAATTACAGTGAACGTCTCGCAACTTCTACAAATATTTTTAACTATATTTTACCAATATACGATCATGTCTCATTGTAGTGTTAATAAAATTTCAAAAAATCTTTTACAAAACACATAATACATGTATGTGATACAACTCCAAGAGACAGGTAGTATCAAAGAATATATAGTTCATGTGTACAACAGGGGTTCACCAACTTTCCCCACAAATAACATTTTGTTCAGACTTGTGAATTCAGTCTCGAGAGATTAATTGAAATCTCGTTTCATCACTAAACACGGTTCGTATAAATAGAACTCTGCCATGTTCTTGAAATATATGATACATACTCTGACGTGTCACTGTAAGATCTACGATCCGTGTTAATCTCAATTTTACGCTTTCTCGATCGAACATGCACGAAACAACAAACGATGACAGAATAAACGTCCACCGAGACCGCGAGCGCAAGCATTAGCAAGCGTTAGATCGCGTTACAGATCGGTGAGTAAACGTTCCTGATTTTTCGAGAGATCGACTTTTCAATCGTCTTGAACTGTCCTCGATCGTCTCTGTCCGTGCCTATTTGCTTCACGGCACGTTGCGATCCGATCTCTGGGTCAAGTTTAACATTCCACCGAGCTGCTCCATAAACATACGGCTCAAGGCGTTTTACTCGCCGCCTACGCGCCGTGAAACAACAAATACGCGTCACTGAAATGTCACGGCACGCCTTTTAAACGCGAAAATTGTCCCTGTGCCGCGGTTTCTGGCTTATCAACATCGGCGGATCGCGCTTCGGTTTGCTCTCTTTGGAGAGGCAGGATCGCCTAATCTAAAAGAGAAAGTACGTTCGAGGTACTGACTTCAGGTACCGCTCGACCCGTAACACTTACACGTAGGAAAACGATCGCGAAATGGAAGTTCCAACGTGCATGCATTGTTTCGAACAATCGGAGAATCGTTACTGCGAGCGCAGTTTTGTTGCATCAGCTAGGCAAATAGAATTAAAGAGGTATTATACACTGGTTCCTTTCGTTAAGGTGTTCCATTGTATGCATTACGCGTGTTATGCACTTTTACGAAATTTTTTAACACGCATCGTGCGTGTCGTATAGTTTTACAAAATTTTTTAATAGACGCTGGAAGTCTAAAAAGTCACTGGACGTTGGAAAGGAAGTTTCATTGCTAATTATATGTTACCACTGAATTTCTCCTCGTATCGATATTTGATATTCTAATATTACGTCAGGTAAACCAGTGGAATATTTACTTACTGCCTTTGAACGGTAATTATGTTATAATTATATAACATAATTAAATAATCGCTTCATCGTGTTAATGATCGAAGCTGTAAAAATTGATTTACTATTAATAAGCTTTCTTCTCTGCGGATGTGAAAACTTAATTGGACCGTGAGAATTGAACACACTGAATTCGCATTAAAAAAAAAAAAAAAAATAAATAAATCGACTTGAAGTCAAAATTCCTGGAAAGATTAACGATACAAGTGATGTACATAAAAATCCAAATGACACGGAAAACAATTCTCTACTCGTGTTGACTGATATATTCACTATGTTATTCAATAGCAAATTGGTGGTGGTTTAAATAAAGAATAACGAGCTGGTTTATCAGTCGTACGACGGCCAAGTACATCGCGGCTTAATGGACCAGTGATTCAGAACCGGAAGCAAAATCGGTATAATTAACCGTTTTGGCAAGGCACTTTGCCACTGGTGCTTTCATTAGATCGGTGCATCCTATCAAGGCTAAGCCTCTCCTACGTCTGTGCATCCATTTACATTTTTATATCTTGCTACGTAATCGGTATAATTAACCGTTTTGGCAAGGCACTTTGCCACTGGTGCTTTCATTAGATCGGTGCATCCTATCAAGGCTAAGCCTCTCCTACGTCTGTGCATCCATTTACATTTTTATATCTTGCTACGCGAGTAAAATCAATTGCGACAAAAGCAGGTAGGAATCAGTCGCGCGTGAACCGCGCACAGGAACGTTCGTTCGATCGTTTATCGGCATCCGTTTCGCGAAGATGAGCGTGCCGAAGACACTTCAGTCCTACTTTTACGAAAGGAAGTGCTATCTGTGCGAGAAACGCACCGTTTATCCACCGGATTACAATGTCGCGAAGAGATCGACGCACAGGGTCAGATTCACCGAACCGAGTAAGTGATCTAACATTTAGATCCGACAATAAGTCCGAGCAAGCATCGGTCGCGTGACGTTTCAGTATAGTTCAACTGGGTCAAGTCATAATTTTGAAATGATGGGAGATGGAAGAACGCCATTAGACAAACGAACTTCATCTGGCAAATTGAATCGTTGCTGCGTTATTTGACTTTTTATTTCTAGTTTGTCCTAATGTCATTCCTGTTTCAATAAGGGAGAGTACTTGTAATATTATCTTAAGAAACACGAGTATTTTGACATAAAATTGATACAAAGCAAGAATTCAATTCAACGATTTTACAAACTTAAGAAACTTTTCGGTAACAGACAAAAAAAATTGGGTTAAAAACGATCCAGATAATGCAGCAAGTTTAAATAATTTCATTTGAAAATGGAGTATTTTAAGATCTCTATATATATTTTTTTATAAGTATTTTAACATCTCTATATATATATTTTTTTTTATTACTCCTGAAGTAAAAATATTTTAACTTGAATTTTGTAAAATTTATGAAGGATGAAATACGCTTATATACTTTTAATTTACTATATATTCTTTCACGCCATAAGTCTTACAAAATCAAAGTTAAAACATTTTTTAAACTAATAATTTTCAAATACAAGTACTTTATACGGAGTAGAAAAAACGTATTGATAATACAAATAAAAATACCCGGCTCGATTTAAAAAAAGAAAAATGACTCCGAAATTTTTAAAACACCTCCATTTCCAGAGTAGACCACATGTACCATTTAATTTTATCCATTGAAATTTTCTTCTCTTCTATCGCCGAAGAGACAGCTGTATTTATACGCAAACGAGTGTACTCGCAGTGGATAAAAACTTCCACGTACTCGCTTGTATCTATATACTATATATTTATACATTTGTACTTATATTCGCAATTGTCATATGTTTGGTGATGAGCGTAATTTTGTCCTTTTCTCTCACTTTTAACTTAGACTCGTTTGAATGAAGATCTATGAAAAAGAAGAAAGAAATCATAAAAAGATGTTGGAACGAAACGCTGTCGGAGAAAGAATAGTACGACCTGATTCTTGTTATTCCTGTTCCCGTGTAATCGAGTTTTGAAATGTATCCAAAAGCAGAGCCGCCCCTGACGTTGGGTCAATGTCACGCTATTCTCGTTGCTCGTTCCGTCCTCCCAACATGTGGATTTCAGAGTTGTTAACTTTCGTGGCAGCAGGGATCGTGCTGAATTTAACCAGAGATCGTGTTGTTACCTTTTTAATCCTTTTAACCTGTTAACGAGTCAACTTGTTATATAGTTTGCCATTATGTGGATTTCAGAGTTGTTAACTTTCGTGGCAGCAGGGATCGTGCTGAATTTAACCAGAGATCGTGTTGTTACCTTTTTAATCCTTTTAACCTGTTAACGAGTCAACTTGTTATATAGTTTGCCATTTCTCTTGTATTTGATGGTGGTAACTACACTATGGATATTTGTGCAAATTCATATTCTTATGAAGGTAATTGAGAAAAATGGGATTTGAAAAATGATTAACTTATCTATTAAATATACTATCAGTTAATTCTCTTGTATTTGATGGTGGTAACTACACTATGGATATTTGTGCAAATTCATATTCTTATGAAGGTAATTGAGAAAAATGGGATTTGAAAAATGATTAACTTATCTATTAAATATACTATCAGTTACTTGTTAAATATTATTACTAGATCGCGGATATTTATGCATTTTTAAATTTTTAGAAACATAATTAAAGAAATAGGAATAAATACTTTCTTTTATATATTTTTGTATATTGTGTTCATCTTTGCATCTTCTCTTTCGTAAATTATCATAGAAATTCACAATGTAATTATTGTGGCATTTCTGTATTTTTTCAAATTTTAAATATTGGATCGTCCTACAAGCTCTTCTCTTCAGGTAATTATGTATAAAACAATGGAAATTGTTGCCATGAAAGTTTTATAAAATTGGAATAGAAAACATAATGTAAGAGACTAAAGAAATATAAACAATTTCCTATTTTCGCCTAATATACAGTAACCCTCTGAAGGGTTAATTTTTAATTTCGTAATTCGTAGTAATTTCCCACTTGAGAGATCATCCTGCTAACAGGTGAATTAATGCACGATTAATAAACAATTCGCACGTTCTTATACCATAATAATATGGCAGATACAAAACAACAAAGGCGTGTTTATGTAATATCGGCGTTATTATACAACTATTACGATTACCACGCCTCCGTAATATAACTTGCGAGCTGGTGATAATGCGAGACGCATGAGTTATGTAACGAAAGTGAATTTCAGGCTAGAAGTCGATTCTCGTTCTTTTATGGTATATCACCACCTGTTTGTTCTCCATAAAAGGGAATATCCAAGACCAGGCATATATTCACGATGCGTCGCGCTGATTCACGCGTCTTTTGTCGCGATAATTGTCGTGATTTTTCTCTTAGCAGAGGTCATCTCAACATTGCGTTGAACGTGTTGCATCGATGACTTGTTTCTCCTCTTTGCAGATAAGATGCTGCGATCTGCCTCGCCACAGTATCCCAGCAGAGGATCCGACATTCGAGTGATTCGTCTGACGACGGATCAAGAAGCTGTCCTCCAGGAACAGTTCAACAGATGGCCGAGGGCACCTCACACGGCGGATGTCGTCCTTTTAGCAGCCGAAACTGGACTTTCCGAATCCGACGTCGAGGTCTTTATCATTCATTTACCTTCCGAAAGAGAAATACAATAGAGCTTCCCATATGTATCCTAATACTGAAACATGATTTGATTGTTCTGACATAGGTACGAATATTACAAGAGTGTTAATAAAATTTAACTATTTGTAAATTAACAAATAGTTTGTACACTTATTTCTCATAATTTTACAATTTTTCAAGACGATAATAATTTACCAGTATTTTAACAACAATGCATAGGAAAAAGAATGTGACTCTAGAAAAATGGAGCCAAACATTTGCATCCTCCAAATATTAAAGGAAATTAAGAATTTTTCTCGTCTCTAATTGAATAAGTAAAATTTGATCTCGGAGAAGCAATTGTTCCATTATCTGAAGTTCTACTGTATTTTGATAATACTGTCAGATAAGAGAAATCACAATTTGACGTATATATTTGCATCTTCTAGGCTTGGTACGCTATACGACTAGCCCAGTGGAGGAAAGAACAGGGTCTGGGTGGAAATCTTGGTCTACATTAACGTTTAACATCGAGGCATCTCGTATGTTATCGTAACTGTGTACCTGAAAATGTAATACGTATAAGAATTGCCTATCAACCTGACAACGATTTATTCTTTATCGATCTTTCGTTGCTTCTAGCTTCTGGCGATTATGCTAATTTAAAGCTACACGATTCATATTTATATTAATTGTCATCGTGTAGCGGGAGTTAGAGCAAATTGTTAGAAACAATGGTACCAAAAGTTGATTTTAAAAAAACTGTAACTGTGAGTAGAAACATGTATATTAGAGAAATAATCGTAGTTGTCGCAACGATCTATAATCACTTTATCATCATTTATTCCGACTTTAAAGTATACGAATCTTTACAATGTTCGAATGAGAAAGAGAGAGAGAGAAAAAAAAAGAAAAGCTATTTCCAAGTGCCTCGACATTGTTTAATCGTAAGTCGTGCAAAGAAGACATTACCAGCGAGTATTAACCATAGTGTACGTAAGACCTGACCGCAGGTTGCAGAACGAAATGTTAGTTGTAACGTATCAGGTACTGCAGACGTATTTTAATGCTTTCAAATAGATGTACTAAATAATTGTACAAAACACACTGATTCAAATGAATATGTATAACTCAGTTACTTAAATAAATGTTACGCAAAGAACGTCAGCCGTTTGTGAATTTTCATCGTGGACGTTGCTTTATTGCCAATGTTATGTACCTGGGGTATACATAATGTTTAAAATGGGAACTGCAACGCCTGAACGTCTTTAAAACAACATGGTTGCTCGTATAAAATGTACATATTTCTGATACACTGCTTTAACGTTACAAAAATTAACAGATAACTATAGAACCGTTCATCTAATATTGGTATCTTTTCCGACAGCGTCTTTAATAGACTTTAGGCCATCCTTTTTCAACATATCGTTCAATTCTCGTTTAATCTTTCCTACAATTGGTGGCCCTCGATACGTGAACGACGTATAAACTTGTACTAAAGAAGCACCAGCTTTGATTTTGTCGTAAGCATCCGCTCCAGTAAATATTCCACCGACTCCAATGATAGGAATGGTACCGTGTGTTCGTTTGTACATATCTGAGATCATTGCAGTGGACATGTCGGTCAGAGGAGCCCCACTAAGCCCTCCGAGTTCTTCCTTAAGAGGACTTGTTAAATTATTACGCGTAACTGTGGTATTACATAATATTAGACCGTCGACTTTTGATTTTTTCTTAGCTATTACATCTGCAATGTCCTGCTTTTCAGAATCTGATAAATCTGGAGCCAGTTTCAACAGCAATGGCTGTTTGCTTTGTATAGATTGTCTGACATTGTTTATTTTTGTTAATAGGTCTTCTAAATCACGTTTGTTCTGCAACATTCTCAATCCAGGAGTATTGGGACTGGATATGTTGATTACAAAGTAATCTGCCACGTCTGCGAATTTCCTAATACCATCTATGTAATCTTGCGCAGCATCCTCCGACATTTTATTTTTACCTAAATTGACCCCGACAATACCATTGAAGTTCTGATTCTTCTTGAGTTTTTGCAAACGTTCCCAAACAATGTCGTGGCCCTCACTGTTGAAACCATATCGGTTGACAACTGCATTGTCTTCCAATAGCCTGAACAGTCTTGGTTTTAAGTTGCCAGGCTGAGGTTTCGGTGTAACTGATCCTGCAATGAAAATTTCAATAGAATATTCATCTATGATCCATGATTCATTAATAGTACTCGCCTATTTCTACAAAGCTAAACCCTATTTTGTGCAAGCCAGCTACAGCTTCTCCCTGTTTATCAAAACCAGCTGCCATTCCTACCGGATTCTTGAACTTCATGCCCCAAACGTCGACATTTAGAGAAGCTGGATCGTTTGCATCTTTTGTAGATAAAAGGCCCCATTTTAGTACCTGCACTGCTGCATTGTGTGCAATCTCAGGATTCACCAACCGTGCAAGCGGCATGACAAATTTGTTATAAAAGTTCTCATCACCCTGATAAATGCAAAAGCCACCATAAAACATAGCGGCGGTGGTGGTCACTTGTAAAAGTGACTTTAATTTCTGTTTGTTACTCAGACGATGTGACATTTTCTGTAACAATTCTTTCACACAAATGCACGTTTCTGTTGAATGAAAACATTAACCTTCTTTTAAGGTTAAGGACGTTCGTTCAACATACGGTCAATCCATCACGAAACGATATCGTAACGCATTCTCGTGTAGTACCACCTAAACATCGCAACTCTAAATAATCAAACACATTCTATATTTAAATATATATTTCAAATGTTTCTGACGTATGATCTCAACGTGACACACGATCAACGCTACGATACCATCTGTCGGTCGTTGTACGAATTACTGATTGTACTATACTATAGATAGATTCTACAGTATAACAATCTACTGAGGCGATCTACTGCGCAGCTTCGATTCAAGCATTTCGATTCGAGCATTTGAAATGATCAAATCACCAAAAGTATAATAATAAAAATATAATTATTATTTTGCTTTACTTTATTAAATTAATATAGCTTCTTATGTACAAAATTTCCTGTTGCACAGAATTTTACGTATTTACCATTACTCGAAGAATTGAGAGATACGATACCGAAGTTTTTACGACAGACATGTACGTTTCGAGATTGACGACGAAGAATTTTCCAGCCCTTAACAAAACCGGATCTTGAGCCTTCATGATCACGTAAATTATGTCTTTCAGCACGTTTTTCGGTACATCGTACCACTTGCAGAAGTACACCGAGTTACCGATGCCTTCCATTCGACGCTTTAAATATTCACCCACGTAACTGTATATGAACAATTGCATCAACAAAGTGTTCATTAACATAAAAGTTTTTATGATCATGATGATGTTTCCAATGTTTAAAGCGAGAATGAATTGAAATCCTAAAAACAGAATGCAAATCATTTCCACGTACCGACAATTTTATGCCAACATTATATATCGACTTTATTAGTGAGATAAAATATACGAATATTCACCACTTCCGCAAATAAGTATAGAGCTGAAGAATAGCTGCACGACCAAGATAGAGCTAATCGTCTCGTTCAGCATCTTGGCTAGATTTAGTAAGTCAATGTGTCTTTTGACTAATGTAACAAAGTGTGCCACTATTTTCTCGTTCTTATTCAATTTACTAAATTCTAGCTTTAGGATCTCTACTTGACCGCATAGATGGAAACTGATACCGAAGAATAACACATCGCTGCCTGATTGATATTTTGAAACAATCAAGAAAGATTTAGAAACCACCCTCGATAAATATCAATATTTAATCTTCTTAAGACTAAAGCTGATCAACTCCACTTTCTGTAAAGTTTTCATTTTCGTAATAATATTCGTGTATTTATTGGACACGTGCTAAATTCACGTTAATCACACACCAAACGCATGCTAAACTACACGTTAAATATAGTAAAGTCATTTTTTACGAGATTGAAAAATGGAAGCTTTATTCTCCTTAGGATTCCTCGAGTTTGTAAAATTCTGAGTACAAAAAGATAGCAAACTCAGGGACAAGAATGTATCGACTTTGTACTTTAGAATTAGCCCACACACATTGCATTTCGGCGAAAAATTAATAAATCTCCAAAGTGAATGAATAACTGCTAATATCACGATAATGTTTGTAATTATTATTGTTTTTTGATCCGCATTGAAATTTATGGAGTTGCTCAGCAAGCGTCTGACTGATCTATTTCACAGCTATTTATTACCTATATTACTGATGCACGTGACTAGCATCATGGAAAACTCTGTGATAAAAACTATAAAATGTAAGTTATCCGGTATTTTTGTAAACGCTATTACATATTTACAAGGCATAGGATACTTCAGTGTATTTTCGTCCGTTATGTTAACTATATTTTCTAGCTTCTCTTCAACCAGTACACGCACAAGCATGATAAGTGTTGCACTTGCATACGTGATAGCCATCATGCCGATACACGTCATTCGGCTCATGTAAGCGTGTTTTCGAACTATTGCTTGTTTCTTTTCGTCTTTCAGTTCATCGTAGTCCCTGATGGCCGAGGTAAAATTATAAATAAAACCTGCAGGCCAAATACGATAGATCGACACCTTCATAATGGCTAAAATGCCGCAGACAGTTAATACCAGAATATCGAGATTCTTTTCGGCGTTGCTATTGTCAAAATAAAGCTCCGTTTGCACGATTGTAATCATTAACGACTATAAAAGAATAAGAATTTAAATGTGCTTATTTGAACCACTTGGAAATCATATTGATTAACTCCATAAATTGGGGAAACATAACGAAACAATGTGAGCATCGTTCTTTTCTCCCACTTATTTCGAATTTATTATTATTCGCACGATCTTGAATACTAATAATATATAATGTGCAACTGAATAGAACAAAAATGGAGCTAACCAACTTGAGATCTGGAACATTTATTTAATACGTTCGTTACTATAATTGAGTAGAACAATTTGTGAATCACATTTTAGAAATTGATATAATAAGAAAAGATTGTTTTGTTATTTAAAGAGCTACGAATCAGAGAAAATTCTTCCCTAATAAAAATATTATCGTGATTAATTTTGTCCATATTTAGAATCGATTAATTTATTTTGATGGATTGTACATTTATAAATTTATAAATTTATTGAGAAGAATAATTTCTGATGGATGCATGAGATTGTATAAATTCAAAAAAAAAAGAAAAGAGTCGCGTTTAATTTGATCTTTCGTTAATTTACACTTACTAACATTTATCTACAGAAAGAAATATCTACTTAAATAGATATGAGCGATATAATGTATGCGTAGCGAACGTGTTAATTTCACGAAACACAACACAATAACAAGAGTTTCATACCATAAACACAAGCGCAATTATGGCACGTATAAAGGAGAAGGTATTGTAATTCTGAAGAGGCCAAGTACCCACAGGCCACGACAGGATCTTCAACGGAGTCATCGCATAAGCAAAATTCAACGACGACGTCTTCATCTTCGTAAGACGAAGATCGACCAACGATTCCGCGTGTGATCGCGAATATTTTCCCTTCCTTTCTTCCCGCGTAACAACCAATTGCACTTCCGTTCCTTCCATTCATTTTTTATTCAACCATAGTCGCTCAACTATCCGTCATCCAGTCGCTTATCATTTCTACGTCAACTGTTATCAAGAAAGTCGCAGTAGTGGGGGTTACTTCGTGTGTAAGTATGCTTCATTGTCATACTTGCACGCGAGTAATGCTGCGTTGCCTGTCTGAAGGTATCGGTTCGTGTCTCCAACTTTCACGATAAATTGTTAAGCTAGATTATTCATCCATTTCGAAAATTGATCCGCGTTTTCGAAAGAGTATTCTACTTCTCTGATAAATCGTTAATCAGACGGTTTCGTTTCGAAGACTCGATGTTTTCAAAGAATATTCAACTTTAATGAAGAGGCGAACAACAAGACTCATTTTCTTATAGTAAAGAGAGATACTTTTTTCTTACGGAACGCGGAGAAAGAAACTGGAACGTCGAAATTGCCGTCGATTATTTCGAGTGCAAGCAAAAAGGTACGATCGTGGCCGGAGTTCCTCGAGAATTGCACTCTGGAAAATGTCTTCTTTATTCGCACATACATTGATCCAAACGATTGTAAACGCTTATTTAATATATATTATAGCATGCTCCGTGCGTGGGTACATTTGTGAAAGTTTTGAGTCTTATGCAAGAGAATATTTCGTTGCTGTTCCTCGTCGAGTGACAGTAATATCGCCTTTGTTCACGAGATATATATATATATACCGAGACGTTCGCGATCGAACGGTTTTCACGTGTCCATCATTACTTTCAGAACGGACAGATAGGAGGCGGACGTCTTTAGTATTTCTTTGAAAGTGAATATGTTCATCGAGAGGAATTTCCCAGCTGTCAAATGGCACGACAAGTTTCCACGATTGATTATCAACACCAGATCCCTTGCCACGTGCCTTCGTGATTGATACCAGAGCGATTGATAGACGGCTTGCGCGATTTCTTCGCTTCGAGACTCGAGAGCGTCGCCTGCGTAGGCATAAAGGTACAACTGGATGAGCAATGTCACCATCAGGACCACGCTTTTCAGTGCTCCGACGTTGTCTCTTGTGCCCAGGCAGACCAGGAACACGAAACCTGATTTTGAATACAATACAATGATCAAGGTAATGCATTAATTATACAGAGTATAAATATAAAATCACTTCCCGCTGAAATAAAAATTTAATTTAAAATTGACAGAATTAGTTTTTTCTTTATTAACGAAAATAGGTGAGAAGAAACTTTTGGTCCACCCTGTGTATTATTTCAGGTGATTCTGATTTGACACACAGTTTAGGAGAATCAGATATATATTGTAAATTTCACGTATTGAAATTGTCAATATTTTATTTGATTGTACAATTACTGAATTATTGAAAAATAATGAAAAAGGAAATTCAAAGTAAATGGTCAATATTAAGAATATATTCAATGAAGTTTTTTAGTTTCTTTGAATTGTGTAAGTAGAATAATCAGAATTATGTCAGCCAGTAGAACATATCCCTTGTAAGGAATGTACAAAAGATTTTTTTTTAATATCAAGTATTCTTGAAACATAGATAATTAAATATAAGAACTGCTGATGTAAATTATCAAGTAATCTTAAAAGTGATACTTCGAATTGGAATGTTTCTTTAAAAAAAAAACGTGTATAAGACGTTATTAAGTTAGCATTGTTAAAAAAAAACAAATATATTTAGAAATAATATATTTTTACCGTCTACGCAAATCAGTAACGCGCTCATCAGTAGCTGTACGAGTATGATCATGTTAAAAGTCTGCTCGAGATCATCAGCCAACACCGCGAGCTGACAGTGTCGTTCCACGAGAATTTTCAACTTTTTCTCGCAACCAAACTCCCCGACCTTGAACTTGGCGAAATTCATCTTGAGAATCTCAAACTGGCCACAGAGATGCATCGTCAAACTGAAGAACAATCCGTCGTTGGCGCAGTGAGCGACAGCGTTGACGAAAATGTGCATTGCTTGCAACATCAGCACGCAGATGTGATGGTGCAATGGTAGCGATCCGAACACACAGTAGGTTGCCAGAAAGTAATTCAATTTCAAGGAACTCTTTAAACTCACCGATGAATTCGCCGAGTTCTGCGACATCTGAAGCAGAGCAAAGTTTGATTTCGGGCAGAGAAGAGAGCTGTGCGATGCGAGAATAATTACAATGGAACTTCGTTTGTACAAACTATATTCAATGAAACGGATTAACCGAACTTTTGCTGACAGAATTCACTTATCTAAACGTAAACTTTTATTACGCGATTATAGTATAAACCGTTTATGAAAAAAAAAAAAGTATAATAAAAGGTAGCCGAATTAAATTTCATCTTTCCACTTCAATTAAGAAGATAATTATAGGAAAAAATTCAATCATCCTTTTCTGTGGCACAAAAATATGTAGAATATGTAGAAAAAAAAAAAAAGTATAATAAAAGGTAGCCGAATTAAATTTCATCTTTCCACTTCAATTAAGAAGATAATTATAGGAAAAAATTCAATCATCCTTTTCTGTGGCACAAAAATATGTAGAATATGTAGAATGCGCATAATATATATATCTAAGAATATACAAAATACTCATAAACTACGAATATAGAATGTAAAATATAGTTAGACTACGGATTTCTGTTTAATTTCATATTCTTATGTACATAATTGAAATATTTCTACATATCATGTGCATTTTACAGAATTGTTGAATCTCAAATATTTCAAAAATGCACAGATATCCGATGCGAAAATGCAAGATAAAACGAACGTCTGTCTTAATTATATTTTCTCCAACAGTTGACTTCAATCGTACCTTCAAAGACAGGATATCTCCGAAAGGTAAAGCTTTGACGACGAAAGACAATCCAGAAGCATAACCCAGGTAGAGTATCATCAACGAAACGATTCGCCCTTTCTTAAAGTATCTCGTCATAACGTTCTCGTGACGAGAATCGTCAACGACTGACCAGTCCTTTACAACCGAATTTACAAGAGTATAAGCGTGCTTCGAATTCCAGCGCATAATCAATAGTTTCGCGAGACTGACGATGGAGGAGAGGTCCATGACAAACGCGTCCATCGTGTCGTCGATGTCGAGACAGTGTCGATAAACTTCCATTGACAGGCTGCAGATAGTACTGATCTAATTACGCAAAGGATTCCGAGGAAGATCTTGGCCGATTTTTAATGTTCGACGACTCCTTTACTCGGCGAATTAATTAAAAAGGCTTGGGCGAATTAATTAAAAAAAAAAAACTCCTATTTTGTTGTAAATTTAAATTTTAAATATTGTATTTTGAATTGGAGTGATAAACAATGCAGCTATTTTAATTCATGTAATGTAACGGCACTT
>NIPQ01090326.1:0-44129 GCA_002806875.1 Lepidotrigona ventralis hoosana
GGCAACTGCTGATTGGACCACCTTCTTCTTCAAAGAGGGGAGTTAACAGCATGTTTTATTCGTGGGAAGTAGAAGGAATAGCATCTTGAAGTGTAAGAAGATCAATTCACTATGAAGACTTCTCGAAGTCTTGATTCATCCGTCAGAACATTAAAATGAGATTCATCTGTTATAAAAAAAAATTTTCGATTAGTTGTTACTATTCAATATAAATAATCGAATTTTATATATGAAATTCTTTAATTTTGTCGTATATTATCATAAATAATAAATATTATAAACAAAACATAATATATATGAAATATAAAAACACATATTGTAGTTACACTACACTGATAATAATTTTGTATTTAAATGCTATATGTACATTAATATTAAAAAAATTGTAATTAAATAATTAACTTAATTTCTTATAATGCTAGTCTTTCTGTACTTGCCGTAAAATATAATCGCATTATTGATAAAGTATATACATGTCAAATATATTTTAAAAACTTTCACTTCGTGTGCTTGCAAGTTCTGATATAAACTTAATTTCTTATAATGCTAGTCTTTCTGTACTTGCCGTAAAATATAATCGCATTATTGATAAAGTATATACATGTCAAATATATTTTAAAAACTTTCACTTCGTGTGCTTGCAAGTTCTGATATAGGGGTGTTCTCCTTCGTAGTATAGGGGTGTTTTCCCGCCAATTAATGCACATGTATCATACAGTCATGCATGTTTATGGGTGTTTACAGATAGTAATAATAATATAATGTTTTCGTGTTAATATTATATTTTCTTAATATTTTTGTATAAATTAATTCAATTCACAAAATTTAATTGATTCAATTAGTAGAGTTGTATTAATAATCGCACTTTTTAGTTAAAATTTTAAACAAATATGAGAAAAATCTGAAAGATGGAATTACTAATACATAGTTCAGTATATTTCGTAAGTTAAAAAATATAACAATTGACATATTTTTGAAAAAGGAAATAATTGAATAATAATGAAGGATAGTTAAAATTAAGTCTAAAGCGGACCTTTTATATAATCATCTCTTCTTTTCTAAAATATAATTCTTTTAGATTACCGAACTAATAATAAGAACTGTACAATATCTATAGTCCAGTTTATAAATGTGAAATTTTTTTTGCTTAAAATGGATTACAACCATATATTATACTTTTTTTTCGTTCAATTCGTTACAAAATTTGATCTTTCTCTAACTAAACTATTGCTATTGTATAAAATTTAAGTGTATGAATCATTTACCAGAATTTATATCAATTATAAATATCAAATTAGTAATAGAGAAATTGTTTATTATAATTGTATGTTATAAATAAATGTCAATATTATGTATAATAGAACTAAGAAATTGGCAAATCTTAGAATGAAATTTGCCAGTTTCCTGATTGTTGTTGGAAATATTGAATAGTTAGTATTTAAACAATGCTAACAATGACGCATCGTTATGTAATTTTAAATCAGAATACAATCTCTTATCACGTTGATAAGAGAATATTACTTTAAACATAGGGTTTTACGACTGGAAAGTAAGGTTAATTGCATACGTGTTACGGAATAAGGTACGATATTAATTTTTTTTTTTTATAGAAATATGCAATTTTATACATATGAACTATTATAATCAAATTTCTTTTACGAAATTTTATATACTTGTATATACAATATTATTTTCGGATTGTTTGGTAATTGAAAAAAATGGTTTGGAATAAATAAATATATATATATGTATATAAATATGTATCGTCATGTATCATAATTATGTATGAATTGAAGATCAATTAGTAGTAAAATGTTTAAAAATAATTATTAGTAAGTGATTTAATTATTCTTATCTTGTATTTAACATTCCATTAACATAGTTTTGGCTGTGTAATGTGTGTGAATGATAAGTTTTTTTCTAATACGGTAGAAGCACCATAATTGTAGAATAATGCATTAAAAATAACAGAAAAACAGTGTGACACTATGGCAAACAAATCCTGGAAAGTATTGGTGACGGGAGGTGCTGGGTACATCGGTTCTCATACAGTATTGGAACTGTTGCAAGCAGATTTTGAGGTGGTGGTAATAGACAATCTTAGTAATGCTTATAAAGGTGAGAAATGATGAATCAAGTTAAAAAAATGATGATTATTCCTTACAAATTATTATGAAACAATAAGCAATATCTCATAGGTATGAATTAATAGTGGTTTATTAAATTATTAATTGATTAATATACTTGGATAATAATATTTCAAAAGATTTTATGCACATAATAAATATATGTAATTAATATTAGTAACACGTGTTTGTTTTTTAAAATGCATGTGTAAAAAAGATTTAATATATATTATATAATATTATATACTACTATATTACTATACGCTATATATATTATATATTATATTTGTGTTTTTTTTATATGTAGATGATAATAACATAAAACCAGAATGTATATTAAGAATAGAAAAATTAACAAATAAAAAAATTGTATTTATTCAATGTGATATAACAAATTTGAATGAATTACGAGACATATTTAAGAAGGTATGATTATAAATATTATCAAGTATGAATATATAATGAAACTAAATAACTAAAATAATTTTATTTTAGCATAAGTTTCATTCTGTTATACATTTTGCTGCATTAAAAGCAGTGGGTGAATCTTGTGAAAAACCATTAGAATATTATAAAACGAATGTTTGTGGAACATTAAATTTATTAAAAGTTATGAGAGATTTCAATGTGAAATGTTTTATATATTCAAGTAGTGCTACAGTTTATGGTATTCCTGAAAAGTTACCATTAGTTGAAAATATGAAAACTGGTAATTGCACTAATCCTTATGGAAAAACAAAATACATGGTTGAAGAAATTTTAAAAGATTTGTGTACTTCAAACCAGGTGCCAAGTTTTATCTTTATCTTCTGTTTTCTTATTTGAAATAGAATTAAATATATATTATTAAAAGTTTTCAGGAATGGTCTATTATATCTCTAAGATATTTTAATCCAGTTGGAGCTCATTCTTCTGGGCAAATTGGAGAAGATCCTAATGGGATACCAAATAATTTAATGCCATACATTGCTCAAGTATCTGTGGGCAAAAGAGAAGTTTTATATATTTATGGCAATGACTATGATACTCCTGATGGAACAGGTGGGATAGAAAAACAAAATATTTATATGAAATTGATATGCTACAGGTAACTACTTTATATTTATTAAAACTATTTGTATTAATTACTAATTAATTTTTAGGTGTTCGAGATTATATTCACATAACAGATTTAGCTGTGGGTCATGTGAAAGCAATGATTTATCAAAAAATTCGTAACTCTGCTGGATTTAAAGTATTTAACTTAGGTACTGGAAAAGGCTATTCTGTACTAGAAGTTATACGAGCATTTGAAAAAGCATCAGGGCAAAAGATACCATATAAGATAGTTGAACGCAGAGCAGGAGATATATCTGCTAGTTATGCAGATGCTAGTTTAGCTAATAAAGAACTAGGTTGGCAAGCTACCAAAAATATAGATGATATGTGTAAGTTATTGTTTTACTGACAAATGAATAAGTTTAATATTAATAAGTTTTGCAATTTTTTACAATAATATACTATTATAGGTTTAGATACATGGAAATGGCAACAAAATAATCCAAATGGTTATAAACGCTAGTAATAATTGTTCAAATATTCATTATAGAAAAATGTTAAATATTTTAAACAGAATATTTCATTTATATGTATATGTATATATATATATAAAAATGGCAACAAAATAATCCAAATGGTTATAAACGCTAGTAATAATTGTTCAAATATTCATTATAGAAAAATGTTAAATATTTTAAACAGAATATTTCATTTATATGTATATGTATATATATATATAATTGAATTATATACATATATAATTCAGTTATTTTAAACATAAGCCATGGTGGTATCTAGTTACCAAAGTTTAAACCAAAGTCTGAATATATATGCATACTTATTTTACATGTCATATATATATATATAATTGAATTATATACATATATAATTCAGTTATTTTAAACATAAGCCATGGTGGTATCTAGTTACCAAAGTTTAAACCAAAGTCTGAATATATATGCATACTTATTTTACATGTCACAAATCCAAAACTTTTATATCAAAAATCAGTAAATGATTTTCTGGAAAAGAATTTTTATAGTTAATATTAAATTACTGTGCCATAAGACATATGTTTCTGTTATTATAAAGTGATTGTCTATTGATAGAATAATTTTGAAATATTAAAATGTTTTTAAATCTTATTTGTTAAAATGAATGTTTTATTGATAATTGATAAATATAATTACAATATTGTCAATAATAATATCTCGACTATTAATTAAAGATAAAATAGATCTAACACACAATTTTTATCTGTACTGTTTTAAATTTTAAATTACATAAGATACAGAGTAGGATCTTTTATAATTGCAGATCAAGTATAGAATTCTATATTGATAAAAAACAGTGATCCAATCTATCTTCAAAAAATAATATTATTATTCCTTAGTCAATGCTACTACATATTAAATACATAAACATATTAAATATATAAACATATAAAAGAAGAAAATTGTGATTCCAACTAAACAGATACAAAAGATTATAAATAAGCCCTTTTAATTAGTTTTTTATGCAAAAATTTGATCGTCATAAATATTGAAACACTATCACCACATAGTGGTGAAACGGTGGAATTAATCTAAACTTGTCTACAAGCAAACAGAGTGTTACCATCTATTGTATTCGTTAAAAAACATTGACTAGATTTTAAGATCAATGTTAAAATCAAAACCGTGAAAGATTATTGGGATTCAATACTATATATCGGAATATAATCATAATCGAAGGAGTAGTTAGCATATTAAAAAAATAGTACGACATGAAAAATATTGAATGTGAAATCTATTCTATGCCTCATCTGTAGTTTCAGCTAGAAAATAGGTAGCGGTAGTACAAATAATTTTCTGCAAGAGAGGTTATATATTGTTTCTTTTTAAGCGGATAATTATTTTCTATAACAATGACATCTGTCAAAGATCCATTAAGAGAAGATGTTCAAATCGAACAATCTTATATGGAAAATTCAGCAGATCATAACTCAAGATGTGGATCGCCAAAGCGAGGAACTACGCTTTCGACAAGCACAAGTAGCTTCGAAGCATTGGATCCCCATGATCCAAATCTTAGTCGTTTAGCTAATACGATGTTTCAAAAAACTGGTGAATATTTGCAAGAAGAACTTACTTCCACTCATGCCGATTACCGCTTATTAGAACGCTTAAACAAAGAAACTATTGCGAAATATACCGAATTGAAGACAATATCCTCTAGTGTAGCGCAATCTTTGGATTCCTTAAACGAAAAATATAAAAAATTACAGCCAATCTTAGATAACATCAATGAAATTGACGATAGTGTAACCAAGTTGGAACAAGCTGCATATAAATTGGCAGCGTATTCAAAACGATTAGAAACGAAGTTTAAGGACATTGAAAAAGATACCAAAAACAAGTAGAACAAAGAATTGATCAAAACTAAAAATATATATATATATAATTAATTCAAACATGTATTATTTATTGTCCAAATATGAAAATTAATATCATATTTGTTATAATAAAGGTAAGAAATAAAAATAGTCGTTAATTTTAATTTTTATAATTAACTATATTAGAATACAGTCTCACACACATACATTTTTTTTTTTTTATCGAGATTCTGTAAAAATGTGTTGTGTGTTCTTTTTCTTACATTATATCACATTATATGTATCTAATTTTATATATATATATATATATATATATATATATATATATTATATTATACTTATAAATCTACGTGTTATTTTCTATGTAAAAAATATAAGATACAATTATGGAAGTTGCTAGAAAATAATAAATATGAAGTAATTTGTAACAGGAATANTATCTAATTTTATATATATATATATATATATATATATATATATATTATATTCTACTTATAAATCTACGTGTTATTTTCTATGTAAAAAATATAAGATACAATTATGGAAGTTGCTAGAAAATAATAAATATGAAGTAATTTGTAACAGGAATAAAAGCCAAAAATAAATATTCTTATGTATAACAAAAAATATAACTATAATATATCAATAGATTCAAAAGTAAAAATCTTCGTTAGTATACAATCTAATTGAACTCTGTATCAATTGTACATAATACAAATCTTTTTTTATAATTGTATATTAGATAGACATGCATGTATGTATAATATTGTATCAGCACATCGTTTTCCAATAGAAATTTCATTTAGGTGCAGTAATTTATTGTATTACTGAAATATATGTTAAATATAATTAGGTAGTACATGCAGCAAATTTAAGTCTCTTATTAATTGAAATTCCTATTATTTTCGTCTCAAATATTTATTAATGTAGCATCAATTTTTTAAATGTACGTTCGTATCTCAAATTGTTTGCTCGATTGTGATAATTTATTTCTAAAATAATAACTGTACTGCAAAATATAAAGCATGAATTTTTTTTTAAAAACGCGTCACAATATTGAATTTTTCATTTTTCAAATCTAAATTATAACCAATGAAATTGGTATGTCCCAGAGCTGAATTGCTCGTTATTAATATTATTTGCGATATTTAACAATCCAGGAAATTTCCAGCCATCAATAATTCTAATGCAATTTCAGGTGCAATAGGGAATTCCGGTATTTCTGTGCTGCTATTTGTATAACGTACTTTGTATGTAAAATACATGCAAACTTTTTGCAATACGTGAGATCTGTAAACAGAGATTGAATTAAATATTTCATTACATATCTTGAATATAACTAAATTTTATTGTAAGAGAGATTTTATTGTCTTGAATATAATTAAATAACATACGGGATTTCTCGAAAATTAACTTCGTTGGCTTCATTTTCTGCAAACTGTCCAGGTCCACTTAGCATAGCTTTTATTGTTCCACTGGTTAATGCATGTTCACGTTTAACAATAAATTCATGTCCATCACTGCTGACAAGTTTTACATACATTGCATTTGGTCCTTCACAACCGCCATATACAATTCCACTTTCTTGCTAAAAGTTTATTCCATTATTTGTATATTATGCTACGTATTTGTATCATTATATGTCGTAGTTAATATTTTTAACTACCATACAACTACCCTACTGTTAGTAACAAAAAAGACAAGGAATATAACAAACAGAAAAAGATTAAGCAGCAAAATTTTAATTTGCAGAAATAGGTACCGCATGCAGATCAATAGATGAAGTGCCTTCTTCTTCTTCTGCTTTATCGATATTTTCTTCCTCATTGGGCTTGATCCAAAGAAAAATTAGCATTAATCAACAAATTGTTTACCATAATTTTCCTGTTTTCCAATTAGAAGAATTAATGAAATTGCAGTTATGATAGCAGCCCAATTGTAACAGCACATATATTTCTTTCAAATACACTTCACATATCC
Source organism: Lepidotrigona ventralis hoosana (assembly GCA_002806875.1). Lineage (NCBI taxonomy): Eukaryota > Metazoa > Arthropoda > Insecta > Hymenoptera > Apidae > Lepidotrigona > Lepidotrigona ventralis. The sequence continues at coordinate 7,519 of NIPQ01090326.1, forward strand.
CAACTGTCATGAAAAAAATTAGCATGCATAATATGTTAAACCAAACATACCTTATCAGCTTGGCTGTTCACATCATTTGACATGTTTAGATTTTATGTGGTACTTATCTTTCTAGAAAGAACAGATTCATAATTTTTATTATCATGTTAGTTATTATTATTAATTAATATCATATAAGAAAGGAAATATATATACTTCAGAATATATATTTTTTTTAAATTGATATCTTCGTTTACAACTGAGTACGATTTGTCACAATACCATTGTATCTTGTATATTTCTTTATTTGTGTTCTTTAAGGTTAATTTTTGCTGCATCACTTTACATAAATGGCAAAATGAATTTGATTACTAATACAAGAGGTTTCCTTTTACACACAACATAATGTATTATTAACATAGCAAATATTTTAGCTAGTAAATCTATTATCAAAAGTTAATGAAAAAAGTGGTACTAAAAGAGAAGTATAAAACAGAAAACAAGTCACTATTATATTCAGGCTATATTTACATTCGCAATTATATTTGTTCTTTGATGAAAATATCTATCATTACATTTTACTTTCGAGTAGAAAAATATACATACCTTAGTGAAAAAGAAAACTGTACAAATTCAGACTTTTTGTTCACAACAAAGTTTCTTAATAAGCGCAATGGCAATTAATATGGCTGCTGGTGATATTGTGTAAGTCTCGATAAATCGAACCTACTTCATCTTCAATTTGATTTATTCTACGATTGGGCGAAGAAAAATTAGTGAAAGCAGAAATCTATAAAATGTATATGGTTTTAATATAAAACCTGTAGTTTTTGTGTTTTTTATTTTATTTATATAAATATCTTTATTCAGAACGACAATTCAGTTTTTCACTTCAAGCACTAACCTTTTCAAATTTCATATCATGGAAACAGTTGAGTCTAGGTAACTGTTGAAATCTTATTACATATTCTTATATTTTCACGTACAAATATTTAATTTGTTATTTTAATAAACGATATACTTTGATTTTTTATTTCTATAGCTATTCGAGAACAGTGGAAGATGTGCAAGAAAGCTTAAAATTAGCTGTCATTAAAGAATCTGATTTGCAAAAGGTAACGCAAATTTTATATACCACAGAAGAACCTAATGTGGAAGAGCATATAAAACTGTTAGAACTTGATGATCATTTACTAGAAACAGTAAATAAAGGAGATAGGTATGCAACTACTTGAATTTGTAAATTTTTTGCTAATAATTTATGCAACATTTTAGTTTAACATTTCAGGGTACTGAAGAAGATCTTGTAGTATTATGCACAAAATATCGAACGTATGATATTAAAGAGGCAGAAACATCTAATTCTTATTTGTTAGTACCAAAATTAAATTTATCTGAACAGTCAAATGTAGATTCAAACCGAACAATAGAAGGTCGTAATATTTCTGGGATTTTTCATACATATTATGAGGTATGTAAATTAATGTGTTACTTTTGATATGTTTATATATTGTAAATGTTACAAATTTTTGGTATAAATTTTTATTTGTAAATAAATATGTAAAATACCAAAGGTAAAACAGTGCAGACCTAAATTGGAAAAATTACTTAATGTACTTGAGCCTACATCTTTTAAAGGAGTAGAATATGAATCGTCAATATCTCATGAACTTTTGTACGATTGGCAAAGATTAAAAAATGAAATACAAGCCAGTGAAGCTGAATTAATTGAGGCCTTGAACGATTATTTAATAACCAATATTGATGGTATTATGTTTTATAAATTATTAAATATCATGTATCTGATATTAACTAACGATTAACAATATTATTAAATAAAAATTAATTATATTATTTATATATTCATTATATTGAATAAAATTACATTATTTTTTATCTTTTGATCTCAAGGTTACTTTCGTCTCATATCATTTGAATTTGAGGCTCGAAGCTTAACACTTATGTTAGATCTTTTTGAGGAAAATAGTTGGGAAATAGATGAAGTAGATAAAGAAATTACATATGAATTTTTAAAAGAACTTATTTACAAACCTGTTTTCAATATTTTATTTACAAAATATACAGAAATAAGTGAAAAATCAAAGAAGGATGGAACATCATTATACAGGTATAAACAATTTATACAAAATTCTTTTTAAAATATATAAGATATTATCTTATTTTAACCTTTTTTAATGTTTCAGATATAACGAAGAGAAATGTTGTAAAACTTTAGCAAAAGTACTATTTATTGCTTCTCCAGTAACTGAATACAAACAGTTCATGAAATCATGGAATATTGGTACACCTGAAAGTAAGTTGAAACTTTTATAAAAAAAATTTAATATTTATTATAAGTAAAATGCTTGTATTATATTTTTGTATGTAGAAATAGAACCAAAAGAAAAATATTTATATGGAATTGCACTTGTTAGATGGAATAACTTAATGGAAAAAGAAATAGTCTCTTTTCCAGAAACTGATTTGCCAATAGACGTTGATGAAAGATTTAATAAACTTTTTAAAGCAAAAAAGAAATGGACAGTTCAAGAAATAACACCCTATATAATGTAAGTAAAAATGAATTGAACTTATGAAACACAATTTTTTTTCTTGTCATAGAAATTATTTATTTTTTTCAGAAATTTAACAACAAATAAAATGAATGTTAATGCTCTTCTAACTAAATATGCTAGATCTTCAATTATTAACGGTATTAAGTATTACAGCTCAAAATATGATAAATAGTTGATTAAAATTACTCATTCTGTTGAAATCATTCTTGTTTATTATTTTACTTATGGTCATAATACATAGTTACATTTACACAATTTTATAAATATTTTTTAAATATTACATACTGCGTTTATTCTTAATCTTTATCACCTAACTGATAACAGTAACAGGATCAATGATAGAATATTTTCGTCCCAATATCTATTTTTTCTTTTTTGTAAATTATATTTTCAAGAACAATTATCCATACTAACAATTATAAATAATTTATCTATTTATTATTTCATTACAAATTTCGAAAATTTGTATAATATAACTGTAAGAGTATTTTAGCTGTAAAGCTAAAATAAATTAGGCTTCTATTTTGAAGATGACTTATGTACATAGAAATAATTGAATAAATTTAACGGAAAAAAATTTTTAAACATATCCGATGTAGCAATCGATTTTTTTCACGAAGATAAATAATTTTCAAACTTTTTCATCACGTGTTTCGTAAAGAATAATTTCATTCTAAAAAATCTTATGATTTTATTATATCATTATATATTATGATATTCGTCATGATATTCTTACGATAATTACATATTATATGAAGAAATTATAAAACAAAAGATATACTTTATATAATATTATAATAATGAAGACAATATAAACATACACCACGAGATATATCAATTTTTCAACAGAATTCTGATAAATAAGTAATTATAAATTGTAGAATTCATTTGTGTCAAATATTAAAAATATGCACATAATAAAACACTTGTGAAATTTCTAAAAATAATACTCGATTATCAATATTATTATTAAATGATATTAATTTTGAGTATTTATTTACATATACTTAATGCAATTCTAGAGAAAAGTATTTGATATTTTCGATGCAATAGTAGTGTCAAATGACGTAACTATGAATAAATATAAATTCCTGGGATAATACATTAAAATATCACTGTACATTTTTTTATGTTAACAGCAAAATTTGTTTATATTAGATAAACACATTTTGGCACATTAATATTCAAAATTATGGTTATTGTAAGATAATGAATAATATAAAAATTGATCAATGATCATGAAAATTAATTTTAATTTAACGAGAAACTAAATTTCCCCAGGAACGTACAAAATAGTAAATGTATAAAAATGGAATATTTTATATTTATGGAATATTTAATAGATAAATAAATGCTGTGTATGTTCTTTGCGTGTCACAAGCGCATTGTATTGATGTGTCAATTACTGTTATGCAAAGATGAAATTTTTAGAAATATTTTGTAGGAACTGACTTGCCGCTGAAGAATAATTTTTATTTTTTTATAAAATATTTTATATAAATTTCACAAATTGGTATGAATTGCTAAATAATTATCTAATAGAAATAACATTCAGTCCCATTTTTTACAATTATAATCACTCCTCTTAGCAGGAAATAGACTATTAAATTATAAATTCATAGAAACAATTTTGTAAAATCGTGTCCTATAAGAAATTAAATTTTTGCAGAATATTTTAAACTATTTGTTTAAATATATATTTATAAATCTATCTACATATATAGAATTATTTAATTACTTACAGGGTCATGCAGTAAGACAATCTCTAAAGTAATGGATATTGTAATAGAAACCTCGTTATAATTAATTTTCAATGACGATAAATAAAGTATATGTAGCAAAATTTAAATATTTCCTCAAAAATATTAAATATCAGCTTTGTATCAACAAAAATTGCTTACAATCCTTTAAATTCGAGGATATCTTTTGTGTCACCCCATATGGTTGTCATATAATAACAAATTAACAATAATTCTAAAGCTTTGGAGTGATTTCTGTATAGCTGTGACTTACACCTTTTAGTAATAATTCTACCATTACATCTAACGAATACTGTCCTATCTATAAGTACATTTAGACAAAGTTTGTTAAATATTAAAAAGAGCTATAAAGCATAAATACTAAATCTCCAGCTGCTGAGTTATGCATAAGATATAAATGGGTAACTTGTACGATGTGGTCTATGTACATACAATTTCTTCGAAGTTTTCCTAAAATTAATAAATATAAATGCAGTGAAACAAATGAAATGAAAAAATTTATGTTAATTACACATAATGGAATAAACAACTTTACCTCAATGCAAGGCACCTCGTTGTTAGCTATCAGTTGTTACACTTTCATTTGTCGTTTTATTATTAGATGCAAACACTGATTGTTGATTAATACCTGTTGTAACTGTTTGACTGGGATGAATGACAGGTCCAACTGTTTGGACTAAATTACAGGTAACTGGAACCATTGGTGGCAGATTAACCGAATTATTCATAGGACTGATATTACAAGATAACGATGGTCTTTTTCTTTCTAAACTATTTGTGGTCATTTGTCTTCTTGTTGTTGAATTACGTTCAAGACTGTTAGTGACGATATGATGCCTTCTTTCTAAACTAGAGCCACTACTAACATCAGTTTGGCTACCCTAAATGGACAATTACATTTTTAAAATATCATTTCACTGAAATTATTTGATTGTTGTATAAAATTAAGTTTAAATTATGATTTACCTGCAATGAACGATCAACGGATTGACCCATTCTATGTAAAAGATCACCGCTTTGACTCTGTCTGAATGTTGTGCCTTGACGTTCACTCGATTGACTTCTCCTTAGGAATTGTTCTCCAGATTGACTGGAACGAATACGACTTTCTGGTATCGATTCTTGCGAAGTATTAATATGATTTTGCTTTTGACAAATTTGGCTATCTACATATGGATATCGAATACGTATCGAGTCGATTACATCTAAAAGATTTTTTGCATCCATTGCTAAAATATGGGCTGCTGACAGCATTCCTCTGAAATCACATTAAATATTTCTTAACATTTTCGTTTATCTGCTACGCGTGGAGATGTGCCAATATACGTATTAATCAAAACACTTACTTTCGGTATTCTGCATCCAAAGTAGTAGCACTGTATTTTTGAGCTTGCTTCATGGCAGTTACAAGTTCTGCCATATCCTTACTAAGAACTTTATGTGCCATTTCTACTTCTCGATGAGCAGATATGGGCAATATGTCCATTAGAGCATCTACAGATGAAAGTAACGCTCTCAATTCAATACCCACTTTACGCACTAATTCCAAATATTGGTCAGCTTTGCTTTGTTGAACACCTATTTTTGCGAGTTAAAATATTATTTCAAATGTCACAGATATCTCGGTAATTCGGATAATATAGTCACTAACCTTGAGACAGAGACATCACAGCACGAACAACGCTGGTGGTACAGTCGTATACCTTGTCGTTCGTTCTATCCAGATCGGCGGTTGGTGTAGGTTCCATTTTCTACAAAACAGATTTTTTTTTTTTTTTTTATTTTTTCCCATATTTAAACTAATTACTCAAGCAAACTGAAAAATTACCTTCACAACGATTACTTTTTCGGTACTTTTATCAGAGCCTATAGAACCAGTATTAGCACTGTGCTGTTCATGATTTGGTGACTGCGTAACTGAACGGGGAACTGGAGGACTCGCGCTTTCGTCGCCACTCGTTGCAATGGATAAGCGTTTCTAAATATGGAAATAAACAATAACAGAATGTACAAATGATTACAATAAGCAACATGAATATGAAAAATGCAGGTAATTAGTTGCACCTCTTCCCTTGCCAACCAACGGCTATCTTCTTCGGATTGGCGTTGCTGTTCCAAAAGCCGTTGTTCCAACAGTTTCTGTTCGTCGTCAATTCCACTGTTGAAATTTTCTGTAATGCTGTCGAATATCTGCGATTGTATGGTTCTCTGAAAGTAAAAGATTCACTTCATTTTCATCAATCCGCTCGCCAATCATCAAAATAATTCATTGTTTCAATATGTTTAATAAACATATATATATATATACATAGTAAAATTAAAGAGATGCATAATTCTTGATGCAAAACCAATTTCAGAACAATAGTGCAATCATACTCATTACATGCAGCTCAGATTGTTACAGTGACAATATTATCTCCATTCTTCATGCAAAAAGATTAGCCTACCAAAACTGCAAAATAAAATTCATTTCGGTTATAAATGAAAAATATCGTCTAGTTATGTATAAACGGAAGAAAAGGGCCATTGTGTGAATTTAAACGAGCATGTGAGCGCATCTGCATTATACCAGAAGCAATATATATATATATATATATATATATATATATATATATATATATATATATATATATATATATATGTATGTGTGTATGTATGAATTGTATGTACATTTGATTTGCAACAAAAGTATGGTGCTGCAAGAATTTCGGATCGTAAATAAAAATAATATGCTGTTGCAGATAGAAGATGCGATTGTCATTCCTAGGAGGCTTTGCCAAACCTGATCTTGCTGTGCCTCCTCTGTCATCGAGCTGCTCGATGACATTGTGCTATCACTGACAGCGGATGATATCAGTGATCCAGAGAGCGTACCATCCGTCGAGCTTGTCAGTTGTTCATCTTGCTTTTGGTTTATGAATGTTGTAATTTTCGCAACACCGGTTGCCATCTGAGGAGCATTTGATCTTATGATTCCCGTCTGCATCACTGGTAAATATTGCGTTGCGTTCGTTGTAGTTACTGGCAGATTTGTTACATTGCCTTGAGTTGGAGCATGCTGCGCAGTGGTAACAGAAGTCGACTGTTGCCCCATTACAATGTTAGATATGCTTGGATGATGAACGTGCTGTTGGTTAGTTGGTTGAGCCGAGCCACCTGATGTGGCGAAATGCAGTTGAACGGGATGACTTTGTGCTATTTCAAAAGACAATTGCTGATTCACGTTCATCGCTTGGGAGCACGGTACGTGACTCGCAATTCCAGCTTGAATTTGCTGCACGTATACGGGGGCCTGAATCTTCTGAGCTTGCACCACCGTAACTGAAGCCGCTTGCGCCGTGTAAATTGGGTTAGCACCAGTCGCTTGATTTTGCTGATTCGTATATTGCGGCGGGATGTAAGAAACAGGTTGATGAATGGGATTCTGTTTTTGGATGTTTTGCACATTCTGTGACTGTGACATGTACATTGGTTGCGTGCCTGGATGGCTAATGTTCGAATAGATTTGTTGATAGTTCTGAGCGTGCATCGGCTGTAGATTTTGTCCTGGAGCCGAAGTGTGCGCTAAATTGCTTCTCGCATTTGGCATGGCAGATCCAACCGACACGTTCACGGGTTTCAAGTCGGAGACATTTTGGTTCTGGATGTTTTGCGCTCGGAATTTCAGTACCGGCCCGTACAAACATTCCGTATTGGATGCGGGAATGGCAACACTAGTCGAACTAACAATTGGTACACGGGGATATACGACGGCAGTGGCAGGATTCTGTATACAACTAGAATTTTGGCTCACCGGAGCAACACCGAACGTCTGATTCGTATTATTAGCAGAGAACTGGCTAAAATTCGATTGATTTTGATTAGCCAATCCTACGATACTATTCAAGCTACTAGGCCCAAAGTTTCCAGGATTTTCACCGAAATTACCACCTATACTGGGACTCTGGCTAAGATTGCCAATGATGGCAGAACTCTGCGTGAAATTAGTGACAGGCCCGTATATCTCGCCACAGGTGGCTACGCTAGTTGTAACGGGGATAGCATTGGACATTGTGAATTTTTGAACGGGAGAATACAAGTCTCCAGTAACGTTACCAACGACTTTTGAACTAACCGCGTACAAATTTTGCATCTCTTTAACCTTCTGCTGCTTTCTATTGGCAGCGGGGGACTGAGCTTGTGTCGCGTCTGAAATGTTAAGGCTGGACATGAGAGGTGTGTCAGAGGAGTCGAGGGAATCTAAATTAGTGTCGGATAAAGTAGAATCTCCTGAATGAGTATCATGGGAGGCAGAAGGTTCTGAGATGGCTGGATCGAAAAAGGGTAGATCTGAAACTAAGGCGGTAGTTAAGACTTGCTCTTCGTCTTGAAATTGCACGGCTAAGGTATTGAAAGGCGAGGCTGGTGTTGTGTAGACGGAGGGACATACCCCCCTAGTTTGATTATCCTTGAGAAGTTGCGCAAGAACCTCGGGGCTTTGCGCCACGATATATGTCGAAACTGGTGCTGCCGCGGTTAGCTGAGATTGATCCGTCGTGTTTTGCGGTTGCCTCGAAGGTTTCGGTGGCGGTACATCGTCTGCGCCTAAATGACGAAAGATTATCTGCTCCGTGTCCAACAAAGAGTTTCTCGAGCGCTTTCAATAAAATGTTGTTCTTTCTACGTACCCCAAGACATGGCTTGCACTCTTCTGTTTTCCCGTTTCATTGTTTCTTGCTGCTGGTGTTTCTCTTCCAATAAAATTTCACTGCAATATCGTAATCTCATATGTTTAATCTGACAAAAGCTGTCGACAATGAAAATAAGAAAGAAGAACAACCAAGATCTACGTACTGCAAGGTCTCTCTGATTTCTTTGAACGTCGGTCGTTTACTAGGTTCGTAACTCCAACACTGAGACATCAAAGAATATAATCGTGGAGGGCAATGATTCGGTAATGCAAGCCTTTCCCCGTTTTCTAATTTGCGAATCACTTCGTTATTTTTTACACCTTGAAACGGTTTTACACCTAACATTAAAATTTCCCACATGCACACACCTGAACAAGTAAAACAAGGAAACACTTCATATTATTATCGAATATTATTATCGAAAGAAACGTAAGTTTTCATTTTAGAAACACTTGCCAAACATCCAAACGTCAGACGATGTTGTAAATCTTCGAAAATTAATACTCTCTGGCGCCATCCATTTAATCGGTAACTTACATCTACTCGCAGTATAATAACTTTGATCTTCCACCCATCTACTAAGACCAAAGTCTGCTAATTTTACGGAATTGTGTGCAGAGACTAGCACGTTCCTTGCAGCAATATCTCTATAAAAAAGTTAATAAATATTTACAATAAATGATCGCCAGTAAATTATATAGTTCTTCAACTATGATTCTTCTTCGTTAATTACCTGTGTACAAATTTTTTGCTCTCAAGATACGATAAGGCAGTGCTCAATTGAAATGTATAAAGTAAAAGAGTGGCGAGATCCAGACGGTGTTTGTTCGACTGTAGATAAGCTCGCATTTCCCCTAATTTGGCTAATTCCATCACTAACCAAATCGGTGCCTCGGAACACACGCCTATTAGTCTTATGATATGAGGATGCTCGAATTGTTGCATTATGTCTGGAATTTTACATCAAGCGTTAATCAAGCGTCATCCTCGGTTTTTCACTCCACCGATTGAAGAGGAGGATTTTCCTTACAGGCTTCCTCGAGGAATTTTTCCGATGTTGCAAGATCTGCGTCGACTTTACAAGTTTTAACTGCTACAGGTATTACTTGATTGTCCCGTCCTTTGTACGAACCTTTATGTACATTGCCGAACTGTCCCTCTCCAATGATTTCACCTAATTCCACTTGATTCCTAACTATTTCATAGTCTCTCGCTAAAATTATCAACGATCAAAGTTTTGAATTATCTTTTATGCTAACACACAGACNTAAATAAAAAAAAATTTTTTTTTTTTTTTTTTTTTTTTTGTAAAAATTACACTTACTGGCTGGCGTTGAATAATCTCCTTCTTCGTCCACAATTTCCGCGTAATCCTCCGACAATATAGTTCCCGTTTTGCTCACGTTTTTCTCTGGACTATTGGAACCATCTTGTCTATACTTTGGTGGATGAGCATCTATATTTTTAAGGCAAAGCATACAATCAATAATCGCGAATATATCAATCGTGGTCCTCATGCAATTATTCTAAACGAGACAGTAAACTACGGGATCATTCAAAACTACAAACCTTTGCATGGACAGGGATAGTTTTTCCACGATGCAGCTTGGAAGTGTAAACGATTATAACTTAGTACCTTTTATACAACGTAAAGAGGATTCGTGCGAGATATATGGGATGTAATATACATGATTTCATTATAAAAGTACAATGAGAACTAAACGTTTTGCTTACGTTTATAAATAAAACAAGTTTCTATAGTTGGCCGAATACTATCACGAATGCCGGTAAAAGCTAAAGGAAATTCGTTCGTTGCATCAACATCGAGATTGTTAGCTTGAAGATGCCAACATACTAAGAGGATAAATATCAAGATAAAGAAACAAACAAGTTAAAATTTAAATGGCAAGTGATAACAATTTCTTTGCAGCATGCCAGTCTTTACGGCTGGTTAACAAATTTTATTCAAACAATGCCGTACCTTTCCTGTTCCATAACGAGGTATTGCTTCCAGTAACTAGCCTACAGTACCCGTCGATTAAATCCGCCAGACTCTCTGCTTGGTCTAGGCTCGAGCAAGTTATACTAAGCGTTTCCGCCGCCCCAGCTACTCTTAATTTAATACACGCCTTTGCGTGTTCCTTACAGTCTGATACCAGTGTTTGTATAGACTGTATTTGACAGAACTCGGCCATTCTCATTGGCTATGGAAAATTTAACGTTACCAATAAAATATCGTAACATCTTTGACGAATTTAATTAATGCATCAATCAGATATTTACCACCGTTCCTCCTCTGTGTGCCATGTGAGATATACCCAAATCTGGTCCAATGACTAGTTCTACAGGTATAGACCAGCTTGACTGTAATGCACAACGACAAGAAAGGAGTAATTTTATACTATGAAAACTATATAGAAATTATATATATATATATATATATAGAGAGAGAGAGAGAGAACAAAAGTAACTTACCCCCAAAGCGCATATAAATCTCTCTTGATCGAATCTGTAATGGGCGCGTAAAAGATCGAAGAACTTGAACATACATTCCAGCTCAGACAATGCGGCAACCTTTTTGAAGTGCTGTTGTATTAACTTGCGTAGTGCCTTTGGTTTCATTCCATTTAACACGGATCGCGGCAAGAACTTGTGCAGGCCGACCTGCGAATGAAACGCGAATGAAAGTTCTTACTGGGGGAACTCGCGAAGAAACCAGCAACTTTCGTAGGAACAACGTGCCTCACCTCTCTTTCTAGGTACTCGAGATTGCTCTTCTTGTCGAGGGCGATCTGTGGCATGTCTTTGAAGAAGTAGCGAATCTCAAGGCAGCATAGCTGCACCGCCACGTCTTGATCGAGAGCCGCGTGATTCGCGCAGAGATAATCGTTTCGAACCTATAAGGATAAAAGTGTAAATGAAATCTTGCTCGATTTGTTTGTAAAATTGATTTTAAATAAACAGGTAAATATACCTGGTCGTAGTAGTAGAAGAAGGTCACTTTATCCTTTTCGTACAGGTCGTTTAGATTTTGCGGCAAATATCGTACCCTCAATTCGTACCTCCATTCGCAGTGAGGATGTTTCTTTTCATATTTTTCTTGAACCTGGTGATAACGAACGTTTCTCAATTCTACTACTCGTAACAACAACAACAATAATAAAAATACTCGTTTAAAAGAGACAGATGTCACAAGTACCTGATACATGGTTGTGTCTTGATGTAGCCAATAGCTCTCCCCCGATCCAGGGTGATGCAGTCTCATGGCGTACAGGTTTCTATAATGCCTGGTCCCGACTGCTAGTCGACTAGTTACCAAAGAGATGATACCCCTCACGTCGATCGCGTCACCGAATTTAACAACGTTGAAACCACCTAGGAGAAGTGATCTAATGATCTTTCAATCACGAAAAGGAAAACATGGATGACACAGTGCTATTCGAAGCAATTTCGTGTTCCTTTTACGGGGAAAAAAACCCTCCGTTTTCTTTCCTTCTGAGATATACAATAAATTTTACCGAAACGGCTCCCTCCCTAATTATTTCGAGCGGCACTTTGCTGGAAGTAGTGACGGGGTAGAAATTTACCGTTAGGTAGATGGACCTTTAGAGTCGCTTTATCCATGGGGGTGGGCGATCCATGGGGCGGCGTGTTTCTTCCGCCGCCGCTTCCCTGTACGCCGCCGCCTCCTCCAGCTCCATCTCCTCCTACGCCAGTGCTCATCCCCTCATGGCTGTACGAAAGAGAAAAAAGAATAAAAAAGGGTCTGGTAAAAAAAAGAAGGAAAAAAAAAGAGCCGGCTTAGTCGACGAAGCGGCAATGGCCACGTCAATTATGCATTATCTCGTGAAATCTCGGCTCGCACTAGTCAACTAACGTGCAAGCTTTCGGCCGCGATTAATTATTCATCGAACCATAGAGGAAAGAATTTCTTTTGAAAAACCTTTTCCCGACGTGAGTTTCCTTGTCGACGAGGCATGGATAATACGCAACAAGCAAAGAAACTTGTACTTTAAACATCGTACGAAGCTCTCTGCTGGAACGTTCAATTACGGAAAACTTTTAAAATTGCCACAGTCTCCTCTTCCTCTCTTTTTATTATTAAAGTCTCTACTTTAATTAAAAGTCCATGGTATAGTTGTTACGCCACAGTGTAAACGTTCCTCGACGCTTCTCCGGCAACGATTTTGCGTGCGAATGATCGAGTAAATCACGACTTCGTTCGTCGAGTAATCGTTCCAAGTTGTTTCCCGCGCACAATCGAGAATCTTTTGGTATTTCTCGATATTACGAAAGCACAACACCGACGATACTGTCATTCTGTTTTATTACAGCTTCATGCTCTGGCATATATCCGAATCGCTCGGGAATGTCCGAACGACTAAACACGTTGACGACAGTTCTTATCAGCACTGATTAAAATTTGCCCGATAATTTCCGGATATATCGATGGTTGACGAATCAGTACAATCACCGGCCGTTTCCTGGGAAGAAATTTCACGAATGAGATCACCTTGTCTGAATTACAAATCGTAGGCAGGTATTCCAACAAAATAGGATATTTTGTAAAATATACACGAAGAATGCGCGTGAACAAACTCGGTGAGGGGATTTTTCTGAAATTTTTTTCCATGCAAAGGAACAACCACGGACAGAGGGACGAGTTAACCCTCCGCTTTGGATCAAAGACGATAGCGCGGTTAGATTTAGCCGAACGTTGGCCGCGATGGGAAATTCGCGTAGCGTGAACGATGATGGGAGCCTTTTGAAAAGAGAGGCTGGCACGTGTTTGTAACGCAACCGCGTCCCCATTCAACCGTCCGAGTTTGATACCAACCCCTTTTGGACGCGGCCTTCTGACACGTTTGCACGCGCGTTGCACTTACATAGTTACCGATTCAGACTGCTTGGAACGTTTGCATTTGTAGTGGAGTGGAGTGGAGAGGAGAGGAGATGAGAGGAGAGGAGAGGCAGGCATTGACGGAAGTCTCCGGTCTCGATTCTGAAACCGGAGTTCCGGCGAGTCTTTTCAAGCGGACCGAGCAGCTTAACGCGAACATTCTCCTCCCCGTGAGAATGTTCTGAAAGAACTTCGAATTCACGCCGAGACCTGTGTTTCGCAACAGCCGACACGATATCCTACACCCCGACAGACGTTCGTGCACGACGTCGCGTTATTAAGATGATTTCACTTGGTTGATCATTCAGTCACCGAGTTACGTAGCTATTGAACGACTGGATGAAAGTAACGCGCCGGTAAAACGGTGAGAATTTTACGAACTGGCCCATGGATCGTCTGAGAGGGTATCGTACTTATCAAACGTTTTTATCGGGATCGGTTAAAAAAAAGCCAATTTTCCAGCTTTCAGCGTGTGTTTTTTTATACCGCGAAAACAAGTTTCGATTTTTGTATTCGCTTCTCGCGTCTCCTGTAACATCGGTGACGTAATCCTTTGCGCGTTCGTAGGACGAGAAATCTTCGGAGGCTCGCGACGAATTCGCCGGGGCCTGCGTGAAAAGCGAACACGCGCGAAAGCGGTCGCCGAGTGGTTTCAGCTGAGCCGGAGCTCGTGTGTTGCTGCGTTTCGCGTTGCTGCTATTAATGCAAATGTATATTACGAGCGTCGTCCGGCTAAGGAATGCCGTCGGTCAGGGACGAAGCACTTAGACCGAGAACCACCAACTATTCAGCTGGCACGCTGAATCGCGGAAAGGATCGCTCTCGGATCGGAACCGGGTCGTTCCAGTTAAGAAGTTGAGAAATGGGGGCTAGCTAGAAATAGGATTAGAAGCACATATACAACAATAAGGCTCTTCGTACGCGAGGATTGCACTTGTCTCTTGCTCGTCTAAATGGCCACGGATCGGCTAATTAAATTAACTCGCTCGATCGATGTAATTAAATTAAGTAACGGTGAATTCTATCGAGAAGAATAGAAGTGAAAGGGGCTTCATTAATGAGCGACAGCTGTTCGTTGGTCGGTAAAAGCGCGAATTAATTATTCGTTACAGCGGCCGCGGTGCGATTCGTGCCTCGTATTTACGGAAACCCAGGCGCGGGCCGATCGGCGAACGATCGTCGGCGCGAACGAGCCTTTCAATGATCGTTGCACTTTACAGCAACGTAACAACGAATGGAGCGCGTTGCGCAACCCGTGTAATTGTTAAATGCCGCCGTGATATATATATATATATATATATATCGGTCGAGAGAATCTTTCTGCGGGGAATCAAGACATAATCGAGGGACAATCGGTGAGGCTAGAGGCGAATTTTCCCTCGTTACATATATATATATGTATTCCAGCGATGAATATTCATTTCCTCCCCCTCCCCCTTGCCCGCGTTTCTGCGGCTTTGCTAAATCGAGCGAATTAATTCAATTGTGCGTTAAACATATTAAATAACTTCCGACCCGTTGGTTACAAACCGCGACTTTATTATTTGTTTGCTGCTGAATATCACGAGGTCGGAGGTAAGTGATGAAATCGCCATTAAATCGGCGAGTCGCTTTTACGAGAAGCAGAGGTAATTGTGCTTGAAATATTTCATGTTTCGCGAAAGGTATCTTCTTTCCTAAGAGGAAGATTCTTTCACGATCGATCGTTTCACCGAATTGATCACACCGTTACCGTTTGAAGAACATTCTTGCTTTTTAGAACGACGTGTCACGCCATTTACACTGGGCGTTACATACATACACTTTCGTTGGTTAAACAAAAATATTAATAAACGGAAATATCTGTGAACACCTGGAATAACCGTGTCAAAATATTTTACATATAAATCATTTGAATAATTTAAACGACCACTACAACGAACAGATTTATACAATTGTGTTTCTGTTCAAACAGAAAGTAACATTAATTTCGATCTTTTAAGCACTCTGAAGTCAGTCATATTGATGGATTCAATTGTTCAAGTGTTAAAATAAATAAATTATTACGAAATTTCTATAACGATAGTTCCAATAAATGATACACATTTCTTACAGGCAATTGTTTCATTTCAAATATCCCGCCGAGAGGGAGTTAAGAAAGTTTCTGGTTGAAAAGGGTAGTCTATTAAAAAAAAAAAGGGAGGAAAATGCAACAGAGGAAGGGAGAGAGAGAGAGAGAGAGAGAATACGCGAAGTGCGTCCCTGACCCGACGTGGAGCGACTCAAGTCGACGCAAGCAGAACCACCACGCACCTGCGACTGTCGCCCACGCACTTTACCTTTCACTATTACTTTCTCTATTGCGCTTTTGCATCGTCACAGCGGTAACGAGGTTCGCGTGCCTCGGCCGCTCGCTACGAAACATACACGTTGCCACGGGAGAACGCGAGAGCGAATACAAATCGTCGCGTTCGATCTCGTCGCTAAGGACTGTCTTCGCAAGGAAACAAGACGACTCACAACGGGGGCTGCTGTTTCCACGAAGGAATCTTAATTGCGCAAGACGAAATTTCGACGAGGAAGGAACGAGTAAAACTTTAGATGATGCACTGTTTCTTGTTCCTCTGCGTTCCTTCCTACTATTCTATCCAACTCCTCGTTTCTTTTTCTTTTAAGGTTTCTTCTCCCGAGTAACGCTCGATTTTCTTTCTAATGTTTACCTCGGACGAGACACCTTGTGAAACTTCCACGTGCCCAGTGTGTCGGGGGTGTAGGACTCGCTGCATCCCAGCTGCCCCAAGGAGCACAGCAAACCACCGTTCTCTCTTCTCCATCGTTTCTCTCGAGGACACGCTCTATCTCGTCGGAGCAAGAACACCCTGCTCGGATCTTTGCCCAAGGATTCCAGGTTTCGGCCGCGGCAACTTGGCCAGGAGATCCCGCTCGCCTTCCGTTCTATCAGCTCCAGCATTATCCTTCCGGGATCTCTCGAAGTCACGTACAATTAGCGAGGAAGATATATCATCGGTCGATGCAACACTTTTGTGGAATGTCTGTCGACTAACACGTCATCGAGTAGCAAGCGATTGTTGCAGTTGAAAGTTCTTGGATGATACCGTGTTTCGTTTTACCAATATCTTGGCGATCTCTGCTCGATTCGATCGTCTTCTCATCATAGTCTCTCTCTCTCTCTCTCTCTCTCTCTCTCTCTCTCTCTGTCTCTCTCAAAGTCCTTCGTTCGTTCGATGGTAACTCGATGCTTCCGAGAGATCGGTTGCTTGGAATCTCGGTGTCCACTTGATCCTCGTGATCGACGCCAGCGAATCGAGACGCGGAGGAACTGTGTCGAAACGATCGCATGGGTCTCGTTTCACGAAATTGAATTACATCTGGTCGGGGCAGACTGCATGGTCTCCGCGTCTCGAAATACAACCGTGGCACCGGGGGGGAGGGGACGAGGAGCCAGACATCGCGTACGATTTTAATTTCGCGCTAGCTGGTTCAACGTCCCGGAGTCGTTGGTCGGCTCTCGCCAATTTTTCAACCCCGATGGGAAACTCGGCGTACATCAGTCGAGGCAGTGCCGCCACGACTTTCAATTCGAGAATGGAGCGTCGAAAAATTTTCCACCGTGAAGGAACGAAGCTCGATTCTCAGTCCTCGCCTTTTCTTTTTTTCACACACTTCGAAACTCGACCGGAAGGCCCACCCTTCGAAACGTCGTGGATACGTCTTTGCGTTGTACGTGTACACGCCGCCTCGACGTCGGATAGAAACTGATCGACGAGTTGAACAGACAACCTGTCCGTTCTCTCTCTCTCTCTTTTCTCCTCTCTTTCCCTATCGAGCCGTTCCTTCTCTCCTACGTCCGCGTTTCGCGCGGCATTAACGCGTGGGACGTCGATGAAAAATCGCGTCGCTAGCGCAATTCCTGCGGCGCAAATAAACAGGGTGATCGGCTGTTCCAGGTCGGCGCGCGATCGCGTCAACAGACTGCCTGGAGACGTCGATCGTTCGATATTCCCACCTTCGTCGAACCTCCGCCGAGATCTCGTCTCTCCTTTTTTCCCTTTTTTTTCCTCCCTCTTTCTATTTCCGTCTAATCGACTTTCAAGGTTAAGGGGTCCATCTTCCATCTTCCCCGGAATGAAAGAGAGAGGATGACGCGGCGGTCTTATGCAAATTATGTTTCTCAGAGTCTCGATACGTGCCTACGTATTCCACGGCGATGAGAATGAGAGGAAATCATGACAACCGGGCTACAAGTAAACGCGAAAACCGCGTCCAAGGCGAGGAGTGCAAAGCATCGGCAATATCGGGCGAAGAAAATACGAGTCGGACAGGTCTCGCAACGCGATCAGGCCGCGGCGTGAAAGGTTCTCTACGGGACAACGAGCGAGCGGTGTTTAATGGCATTTAGGCGAAGGATAGGATGTTAAACAATAGTTTGCAGGAATAAATCATCCACGGCGTGTATTCGATCGTTCCGATACAACCTCTCACAATGGTCAACACTTTACGAGCGTCTGTATTTTAACTTTTAAAATCGTCAAAGTGTTCCATCGAGGACGGAAGAATACCTGCAGTTTTCTGCAGTCTGAAATCCGGATGCATTTATTCCGTACGCTAATTTAACACGTGGAATTTAATATGTGTAGCATCTCTATCAGATCGATGATTCTAATGCACGACAACAGTGCATAGTCAAGCAGATGGGATACGAGTTGCATCTGCATTGCGACTTCGGTACGATCCCCGTATATACGTATACAGTTCGCCAACACATACGTGGTACATTTTCACATTCGTAACCTGTAGAACACCATCTTTCCTTTCCTCTCTTTTTTATACGACACATCCGCACCATTTCCCCTTTTCACTGCTGCAATTTATTCGTTGCAATCTTCACGTTTATTTTCCTCGAGGAATTGAATTTTCTTCTGGCTAGAGAACTCCTGTCACCGTGTTATACGATAAAGGGAATCGTTCCAAGTTCGAATTTCATTACGGCGAGGAAGACATTGGCGAAGAGAAACCTCTGAAAAGCGATAGATTATTTACCCATCGACCTGTGGACAGCTATCATCTGCGGAAGTAACTGGAACCGGAAGGAAACCTCTGAGAACGTTTACGGTAGCAAGGTAATCGGTAGGAATAATTTCGCAGATAATGGTTAAACCGTTGGTGATTATTAATTCATAGTAGAATGGACATCGTGCACGGTACATATTCCAGGGGGGAAAATATCCATGAAATGTGCGCGTGAGCGAGAAACTCCAAACTAATGAGAAATCGGAGAATGTCAGGCAGAAGGAATTATACTGAACTTGCTGTGAAATATCACTGGCAGTCATTGCTCGAGTTGATGAGAAATTTTTATGTCAATTTTATGTTCCTCCTTCCTTCGGAGAAACGAGTTGGTTATGTTCGCTAGACACGATCGACGATTTGTTAGAACGGTGACGATTGATTTGAGATTGATTCGGTGACCAACCTAGGTACACAAGTCGTAAAATCGAAGACTGACGTTCCGCCACGGAGAAACTCGCTGCTTGCTAAGCCAGTCAGAACGACGGTGGTCCTTCTAGATTCTAAAATTACGACACTCCAGGCTTAAAGGCTCGTTGAACCTCGACCGCACGGAAAACTCGTTTTCCAAAACTGAAAAATTTTTTTCGAGATTCACATTCATTTTAATGCTTAAATATTCGTTTCGTCACAGCTATTTCTTTCTTTCTTCGTGTCACATTTTACATTTAGCTTTGCGACTTTGCTTCTTTTTTTTTTTCTTTAGCTTGTAACGTACGACTAATACTTGTTGATTAGTGGCAAATATGCCAGAGATTAGATTTAGATATAGAATCGTACCATTGAATGTAAGAAAAGTTACAGGCCCTTTTTCGAGTAAAACAAATACTGTTCTATGGTATAAAAAATACGTAATACAAGTTTAATATTTCTTCGCAATGAAACTATCAAGAAGAAATATTAAATTTTCAAGAAGAAATATTAAATTTTCACAATAATGAATAGCAATGTATAGTATAATACTATATATATATATAGAAATAAATGTAGTGATAAATAATTATTAAAAAGAAATATTATAAACAGTCTTGCAATAATTGCAATACATAAGGGATAAATATAATTTAAATATAATTAACCTTTGTCACTGAGAGATACTTCTTGCACGCAATAGTATATTTATCCGACGTAGTGTGACTTGAATTTCGTTTTTATTCGTATTGTTTAGGACAGTATCGAATCCAGTGTAACTTTCTTCGTGAAGAAATCTCGATCATTCCGGTGGATCGAAGGGATTACTTTCGCGGTGGATATCGATGTTTAATTAGCTTCCGCAGCAAACGAACGCGATTCGAAACTAACAAAAGTAGATTCAGACAGCAGCGAGAGCACTTGCGAAAAGCGTCGCAGACGTCTTCCGGAACTTCTTAGCTACGGTTTGATCAACGAGTTCTGACTGGGATCCTGGTCAAACTTTTCTCATTTCCTAGATCACGTGACTTCTTTCTAACTATCCTGCGAGGTGAATTTTCTACTGCAATTTGATCGGTCATGAAGCTTCTTACAAGACTTCTGTTTGATCGAAGAAAGAGAAGAATGGCCCGCGACAAGTATCGCTTTAACCTTTCAAAGGATAAATCTTTATTTATCTGCTGTGGCGTACAGTAAGATTTTGATTATATGAACTCGTCGGGGGAGAAATAGTTTATACAAATGAAGTTCATATAATAGAAATATTAGATTTAGAAAAATGGATTCGATTAGTAAGAATTCATACCGGATATTTAGTGACATTTTTGGTTTAAATAAACGGAGTTCTATTATATTTGCACACGATGCCCGTAATATACTTTGTGGCCATAGTGTGATCCTTAAAAAAAATGGATGCGCCGATCTTGAAATCTCTGAAACTCTACCAACTACAAAAACATTGTTATTAGTATATTATAACCCTTTCTATGATTTTTTGTTGATAAAATTTTTTTATATCTCCAAAGACAACGTATTCAATTCTTATTAGATCACCCTGTACATTATTATTATTATATGTTATTATGTACTGTTATCATACTTTGTCGAAAAAAGTCGATATAAAAGTATTTTTGATTTAAGGCTTGCTAAATTGGCCGATAATTATTGAGAATAATTCACTTCGCTGATTTTAATGACCTTGAATTTTGTTATCAGGGTAAATGAGTAATTTCTTTTCATTTAGTTGCTTTAATTTTCGAGATATCTACTTTAGCTGCATTGAGCTTAACTTATGTTTCTGTCTTATTTTCTTTCTTCGGTTCCATCGACGATTCTTTTCAATAATTTATTTTTGCGACTCACTGCAAAATGTTGTACGTAATGTTGCCATCCGGCTTTCGCCAAATCAATACTGATATTCTTCTTTAAAAAGGTTTTCTTTCTTTTTATTACTGATTTGTGTCAGTTTCTGCTGATCGGAAACACTCTTAATGAATTAGAATTTAAATTCTGATTTCCTTATGTCAAATCCCTAAAAAATATTTTTGCGAATATCTCTGAAACTAAGGCCAAGTGGCTGTTACATGTGTATAAAAAAAAAAAAAAAAAAAAAATTTAATCAACATGTTTCAAGCTTATTGAAATCAGTGACGAAACTCAATCGGCCAAATGAAGTGTCAATGTACGTATATTCTTTCCAGTCATTTTCATTGTCACGAATCAACTCGTATTTCGACTGATTACAATGTGTGTACAAGAATTACGCTTTTCGGAATGACATTGAAAACGAGCGATTCTAAAATTAAATATTATTCTATAAGCTTTTTTTTGTTACTTTACAATCGTACTCAATAGAACTGTTTTCTTGACACGACGAAAAATTTCGTCTTACGTTAATCAACGTCACACATATATATTTGCCTTTGGTTGGTTAACAAAAACAGACTAGAACAGTATAAAAAAATATTCTACGTACAAGTCACCATAATTTAAATGACATTAAAATAAACGGATTATGTTTGTGTCCAAACAGAGATTAATATTAGTTCTGTTCGAAGAATATCCGTATTTTTCAAGCACGAAAGCCTGAAATCGGCCATATGGTTCGATTCTTGTAGTAAAATTGTACAATTATTTATAAAACTTCTATAATGACAGTTTTGATGAATGATACATGTTTCATACAGGCAACTTTTATTTCAAATAACCCGCCGGAAGAGAGTTAATCGTAGGAAACACGCGGAGAAAAGATGGTTATTATCGAACGACAAAAGAAACAGAGACGCAAAAATGTCGATAAAACGACGTGATACGATTCTTTTTTGTCATGTTGCCCAGTATGCGTGGGCAGCAGAGATAATTTAGTCTTGGAAGAATTCGAAAGTTTGCGACTGCAAGACGATAGAAGCGGCGCACCGGCGCTGTTGAAGCTTAGTTAATAGCGCCAATTAGAAACGGTTACCTTGGTCGATGACGACGATTTCACCATGGTTACCCGTTCCCATCGATGCNCAAAAAAAAAAAAAAAAAAAAAACCAAAAAAAAAAAGATGTTTTCACGCGAAACTGCCTCCGTTCCTCTATCTTCTTCACTCCTACTTGAACCTTCCTCGCGGCATTTTCCCTCCATTCATAAATTGGAAGGAGAGACTCTCAAAGGCTTTATCCACGCAAATTGCCATTGGCTTCTCTTCAAACGAGCCAACCCCTTTGTTTAAACGCCTGTTTCGTGGTTCTGAAGATTCTGAACAGCTGGGTAACCCTAAGCAGAGACGAGCCAGAACTATTCCGAACCCTCCAGGCAAGCTTTTCAATGGAAATTCGATTCGATTCGATTCGTTTCCATACCAGATAAAATACGATTTTATCGTTGCCTGCGCATCTTTCCTCGCCATTTCTATCTCTCCCCCTTCCCTTCCTCTCCAAAAAAAAAAAAAAGGGGGATGTACCAAGATTTCATCGTCTCGTCGAAGACGGATTCAAAACACGATCACACGTTACAATAAGACAGGTAACAAGTGTAAACATTTGGTCCCAGAGTCACGGGAGAGCGTTTTCTCGTCGTGGTACTTACTCGGTGGTTTCGAGGTACTGGAAGACCCGGTAAACGGGACGTCGATACATGAAGAGATGGTCCTCGACGCGCTCCACCATCATCCTAAAACCACTTCATTCGAAACGGTGGGTCACTGATCACCACCCGCCACTAGTCACTGTTTTCATCGGTGCGGCGAGGCGAGGAACACTCCATCGCGGAAACAGAGACGCGGAACAAATCTTCAGGACGGAAGTCTTGGCTTTTCTTCTTTCACTGTTGCTTCGCTATCGCGAACGACATCCGCGATTTTATCGAGCGAGTTGTTCGAAACTCGGAGGAGGAAAACGAATTCTCGAGGAGGGAAAACGGCCGGTCCCGACGTCGGCAGGATTTAGAGCGAGGGATTCAATAGAATCGCGATGCTGCTTTCTCATTCACAGGCGATGTTTCTCCCCTTTTCTAGCCCGTTCGTTGGAAATATGTCGGAAATACACGCGCCGGGGATGTAGCAGAAATTCTCTCTTCGATTAATCGTACATCATCCACGGCTTCGACGGATTTCAGGTTTGCTCGTCGTCAAACGGTTCTTCTCCCGATTCTTGTCTAGCAACTGTGAACAATCATCAACCCGATTTGAAAACAATTATCTGCGCGCAAGATAGTTGCCTCCAAATGAACTCTTTCCCCGAGTTTTTCCCACTGCGCCGGAAAAGCTGAAGCGGAAAAGCCGACTTAATGGACGTTCTTATCTGAACCGTTGCCTCGTCTTGCCGAGCGTCGGGAACTCCTGTTGCCCGATTTGCGAACAACTTCCAAAACAGATAAGGATCTCGCGTGCATTCGCATACATTCACGAGGACGAACCTAACCTATCCCAAAGGGGCACCGCCTAAGCTTGGCCACGGACCATACAGTCCTGTCGCGTAAATTCCGCCGAAAAAAAACAAGGAACTGCTGGCTCTAATCTACCGATTGATCGTCCCGCGAAACTACGGTAACTCCATTTTCCAGGGCTCGAAACTTAACATCTCATTTCATTCGGAAAATGACGTCGAGATAGAGAAGATAGAATTTAGAAATGAATGGATCATGAATTTAAGAAATTCGAATTTACATCGTGGTGATAAGTGGAGAAAGCAAACGAAGATACATACGAGACGTTTATTTCGAAATAAAGGATTCGAGAAAAGAAAAAATAAGAAAAGACGTAAATAAAAATAATAATAAGAGGCAACAAATGGAAGTGAATCTTCTCGGAAAGTTGGCATCAATTTTTTTCTAGGCACCCTTCAGTTTCCCGATTTCTGAACAAAGTGACTTATGCTCGCTGTTTTCGAAATAAATGGCTCATACATGGAGAAGCAACGAATATCCTTTGGAGAAACGAATATTTACGTTGGAATGTACGGCGAAGAGACGGACGGAGAGAGGTTTAATTCGTGAAAAAGCTCGCACGACTCCCGGTAAGGTATGCAATCTATTTCAAGATGGACACCACCCACGTCTGTCTGCAGTCTCCCCAGGGCCGACTACCGCAGTGTTATTCCCGTTGGTACGGTAATTAGTCGGCGAACTCCCGACGACCGTTCTCGCCGATGCCGAACGGCCATTTCAACGCGTTGGCGAAAATCGCCATTCTTTCCCTTCGATGCACATGTGTATTTACAGATAAGAGAGTGGTCGTGCTAATGGAATTCCAGAGGGGTCCCGCAGGATCGAACGACTATTAGATTAATCCACGTTCAAGCGTAAGGAAACGAAACGGCCTGGGGGAGCGAGGCGTATTTTATCACGGACGGCCTCGTAATAGTTCATAAATATTCTCGAGCGCATTTTCCGGCTTAAAGGAGCATCGCGGAAGAGAAGCGTCCCTGGGACAATATAAAGTTACACTCGCGTCGTACCGTGCAACTGGACGTTTCCCTGGACGGGAAATAAAACCGTTTCCGAGACGTAGTTATCGCCGATGTGACGATTTTGTAAAATTTCGTTCGTCGATCGCCCCGTTATAAGCGATTTTTATAATGCGACAAGAAATTTGATTTAGGGGGGAGAGAGAAAAAAAAAGAAACGATCATTGGATGACGACGCGACACCGGCGGTGCACCGCGCATAAATTCCGGCGTGCGCTCGATTTTGCGAAACGTAGCGGTGGCTCGTGTCGCTGACCGAATCAAGGTCGTGCAACCTTGACACGGCGCTTCGAAATCTTCCTCCTCTCCTCGTCACCCACCCACTAGTTCCGTACTTCACCTTCGGCTACTTCCTGCCGCGTACGTGCCGATACGACCCGCGAATCCTGACACGACGATCCCTGTGTTTTCGACACCACACCGTGCAACAACTTCTCTCTTCGGCCAGTTCCTGGTTACCTTCGTCGGTTTCCTATCTCACCTCGTTCCTCCCTTGTTACTCCTCGAAATTTCACTCAAGTTCACATGCACAACTGTGAAAAACTTCGACGAAAAGGTACGTAGAAGCGGCGCAGGCGAGCGCAGGATGCTAGGAGGACGCGCAGAACGCGAAGGGCAAAGGTCGGTGTACCGCGTCGCGGAACGACGAGTTTCGTATTAGCAAATTCCGTGGGACGCGAACGCGTGGTGACCTTGTCGGTTCGGTGTCGGAAGTCCGCGAAACGCAGGCGGATGGACGGCGTCGTTTGGACAGACCGGGACGGATCCCCGGTTAGCGGAGTCGTGGCTCGGAAACAAGCGCCTAGCAACAGCGTGTGTCGCGAGAACGACGCGCGTTCGTCGTCTCCTCGGTTGCGTCAGGTATACGTTTTGCCGGTTCAAGGGGAGCAGGCGCTTTGCTGGGTGCGGCAGCCTGCGCCGCGACGCCCGGCGTCCTCTCCCCGGCATGACTCGCCCCTCGTTGAGCCTCTCTCCCTTCATCCCTATCTATCGGCCTCCCTCGGTTCGTCGACTACCTACCCTCGATCCTGACACGGCTCGCAACCCCCGCAACACCGCCGCTCAGGGGCGAACGTTCGCGTCCGATCCTGCGAGTTCTCCTCTCCTCTCTCCTCCATATTGCTATTCTCCCTCTCTCATCCTCTTCCTTTCTATACTACACTGACTGTTGTGTACTGTTGTATACTGTTTGCCATGATACATATTTACGTGATAGATAGGCTAGGCGATATTTTGTATTTTTTTTTTCTTTCTTTTTTTTCAATTGCCATGGATGCCAGAGGATGGAGAATCGGAGAAGAACGGAAATGGATTAGTTCGCAGATTATTTGGATCAGTTTCGAGCCATGCAGTAACGTTTGCCAACGCGGTAGCTACATGTTCGTTCGTACCTGAAAGAGCCGAGCACTTGCCAAATTAATTAATCTCAGTCGCTATTAATTTCGTTCGAATTAATTTCGGCAGCAGTTGGAAAGAATGCGTCCCTGTGCGAGGAACAAGCTCGACAACACCCCTCCGGAGAGTCAAACACACTGGAATAACCGCAACATCGATTGGCCGACCCTACGGACAATCAAGCATAATCAACGAAATTAACGTGTTAATCTATTACTCGCGTACGATGTTCGCACGTCCTTGAAATTTACGTTATCGTCGGGGACAGCCTGCTCATAAGCTCGAGAATAAAACGTTCTATTTCTGAAATAATCCTTTAAACCTTGGAAATATTAAGCCTGTCCAGGCTGTAACGTTGTCCAGCTATGTACGTGAGAGCGTCTGCAAAAAGGACTGAGGAAATAATCTACCGTCCGGTCATCTCGCGTGCAGCGACGAATTAATACGCGTGGTTATTTTCACGACGAGAGACGACGATAACGCGGAACCACGGACTCCGCATCGAGTGGCCAGAGAGAGAGAGAGAGAGAGAGAGAGATTCAGTTCGTCCCTGATAGCTAAACAACCCTCGACAACCGCTGGTCGGAACAGCCGCAACCCCGTTTGAGCCTATGCGCATATATAACCCTCCCGCTACTTCCTGCGACTACGAATGGAATATTCACTGCGACCGATGTGCGCGTTGCAGTTCGCCTAGGTCAGAGACCTATCCGCAGCCTCTTGAAAATTTGCACGTACCTGTGTGTCCGGTCGGGACGTTCAAGTGACCGGAACCACGGTTCATACATATTGATCTGATTGAATATCGTTAGAGATTCCGGCCGGCGATACGACTGCGAATATCGGAAGAACAGCTAGAAGTTGCAAAGTTGTGTCTTTCGACCAAAGTTGTATATTCGACCACGTGTGCTACTCTCAACCTGTTACGATACCCTGCACGATCGATACGTGTTGTAGTAACGCGAGTTACGTCAGGGCTGGCCTCGGTAGAATTTAACGATCCGATGCGGCGTAAGATTATCGCGTGGACGCGATGAAACGCCGAGGTTTAATTAATCCTTTTCGCAGACAACTTGATTATTCCTGCGACGAGATTTGCCTGTCAGAGCGTAAGCAACGAATGTTATGGACATGGAATCAAGTTGACTTTCGTAAACGTAAACCCGTTGCTACCCGACGAAAATACCGGAAATAATTACGCCGCCTTAATCTCCCGCTGGTCGTTTTAAATAGTCTAAAAGAGCTCGCGAGCTCCGATAATTGTTACTTTCGACGAGGGGCTGGGAAACCGGGTCCCGGGTTTCGAGAGAATCGGCTTTTTGTTCCGAGAGAGTTTCGCGAAACTTTCGTCAGTTCCTGGTTCTTCCTGCTGGAACTCTGGAAATTAGAAACTGTTCAGCTTTTTGTCGATGATGTAATATACCATCGAAATAACGGTGTGTGCCAGGGTTTCGATACCGGCGAGTTCAAACGAGACAATTAAGAGGAAATTGAGAAGCCATGGAACCAATAGAGTAGAGCCTGTATGAGCCTAATTCGATTTATCTATCGATCGATGCGTTATCACCGAGCACAGACGCTCACGAGAGACGCTCAGATCACATTTGCGCGTGTAGTTAGTATTTGGAGCAATTGGCCGAGAAACGAGAACAGAAATTGCGTGTTGCGAGACGCGTTCGAATGTGCGATAAGCACTCGCAACAGGGAGAGGAATCACTATCGATGGTTTTTTTTTTCTCTTATTTGTAACGACGACGACGATAGTATGCTCGGTCGATTCCCGGGAAATTAAAGTCTCTCCTCTATATAAAGCCGGCCGGTGAATAGGCGAACAACAGAGACAGACGACAGGAAGAATTCGTAGGTTTCGATACCATCTCGATATCCCAGAATTCTCGGCACGTACGTAATCTTGACGCGCCAGCATCCTGTACGACAACTTCGATTCGGTATAATACCACGGAGAAAAATGATGTCGGCCGTTGACCGCGATCGATCTTTCGAACTTCCAGCCCGTAAAAGGAAGGCACAGATGAGTTTCATCGTCGAGATAAAATATTTAATTTCGTCCGAAACGGGCGAAGTGGAGGCTCGTTCGAGGACGGCACATCGTTCGAGAGCATTATCACCCCAACCTCGACGAGTTCCGCCCCTCGTTCACCATTAGATACCCCTGTTGATACGTGGCCACCCTGTCGAAAAACGGGGAGATTCCCCTGCTCTGTGTGTGCATATGTGCATATGTGTGTGTATATGTGTATGTATCTCTGATGCAAATTAGTACGCGGCCAGAGAGCACACTGTTTTCCATGCATCCCTCTACGATCCCTCTCCAACCCCTGCCATGTCCATTCGTTTTCTTCTCTTTGGATTTTGCCTCGTGAGAATGTTGAATTATCGATCGGCGGCTGGTCTGGAGGCATCGTTCCTGACAGCTGCCGCAAGCACGCTGACGAGAGAGAGAGAGAGAGAGAGAGAAAGAGAGAGAGAGAAAGAGAAACTAAAAGAATTCTGCAAAGCAACGGGGAGAAACGATTTTCCCCGAAACACCGCATCGCATCGTGATAATGCTCCATGATTTCAGACGTTGCATGTTTCTCGGTCCCGTCGAGTCTTATCAATTCTCGACGAGCACTTTTTTTNGTCGAGTCTTATCAATTCTCGACGAGCACTTTTTTTTTTTAGTCAAACCCCCTGAACTAAAGAGTTTCACCGGTAATAATTATACCGATGCACGGTCTTGAATTTCGAACCACATGCGTACACGCGTCGCGGCATATACGTACGCGCTATCCGGTCTGCAACCGATTCCTCGCTCTGTCATCCCTTATCATTCACTTATCGTCCACGTCTTTCCTGTCGGCTCGTTCGTTTTATTATTACGTATCGGGACAAACAGATTACAGCCGCATGAACGTGGACTACGCGGAATATTTCGGTCCCAATTGACATTGCGCGCGACCGAGTCCATCCGCTGCGATATCGTTTACTTTTGACGTAAGTTGCGATTATAACAACAGTGGTAATTCTTTTCGCGAAGCGNGACGATTTGTGTCGCCGTACTTGTCCTCTTTGCGTTTCCACGTTCTATTCCACGCGTGACAGGTGGCAGAAAACAAAGCAAGGAACGAAAAGCGCGTCAAACGCTCGGTTGGCAGCCGTTCCGTTCGGCAGCCGAGGTCGAATCATCGATTGATCTCGTCATCCCGACCGTGCCTAGGATTCCCGTTACGCGCTTACACGTATACAACCAACGAAGATTCGACTGAAAGTTTGGGAAACTTTGAAATCCTGCGAGGAAAACGTAGTTGTTAAATCTGTGGAAGAAACCAGACGAAAGCAATCGAGGTCTTCGAACTTGTGTCTCCCCGATTGTTTCGCCGTGTGAAAAGCCGACGGAGAATGGCGTGCAACAACGACGACATCGAGGGCGAACTTGCGTGTCGTGAAGAGTTTTCAGTTGACCAACGTATAGTACACACACACATGTACGTACGAGGCGTGCATTGTACTCGAGTGAAACGCGAGCAAATAGTTGGATGCCGCAGTGGCGAAAGTTTGCCGTGACAGAAAGCTCCGATAAGGCCACGAGGAAGCGGCATTTATCGAAAATCAAACGGCAGACTTCGTGACAGCCACGAGTAGGCCATGGACATCGTAGAAAAACTCCCTCGGGTAACGACAACAAGGAAATCGAACCACCGACGTTTGAGTAAAAATATTTCCCAACGAGCGTAAGATACGTAAGTGGAAACGCTAACGAGAAGCATGACGACAACGAGAGGATGACGATTTTTATATATCGAACGAGCAATTACCGCTTCTCGTTGCAACGGCCAAGGCGTTGACAACATCCGTATTACTTCACACGAAATTAACGCCACTTTGTGCGGCTTCCAGCGACTCCGAAGTGGGCATAAAGAGGTGGTAAAAATACGACGATTATTTTCGGAACAGACATGGAAGCTGGTTGCACCAATCACGAACTTCTGGCTGCTTCGAAGCTAGCTGCTGGACTACCTACATACACGCTGCTAACTATAACGCTATTAATTTTCAACGGTTCCCGCCACGCTAGTTAGGCGCGTTCCACGATCATTTCGATGCATCTCGGATGCAATTATTACGGCCGGTCGTCTAATTGCACTTCGATCGACGCTTGACCGGCCCTCTTGACCCTGTTGCAAACCCCCGTTTTACGTCACCACCGAAATTCCTCGATCTCCGACGATCGAGATGGAGCCGCTGCTCCAATTAAAATGCTCCCATCAGGCGTGACCACTCGTATATCATCGTTTACCTTGGATGATTGCGACCGACTCACATGCGATCGATTCCGAGTCAACAACACTTTCAAGCACTAGCAATCACACTAATGTAAGTTGTCGAAGTTGGCCCCGGTGAAACGTATCGCGTAATCGATCGTCGGCACGTTTCGTCGAAAAATCACGACTGTCGATCGACAGTCCGTCACTGACGATCGGTCGACCGATATCTCGACGACGTATCACCGAATGGTGAGAAACGGAGCAACACGTCAAGACAAAGAGAACGCGAGACGGTACGCGACGGAGGTCGAACGACGGCGAAGGGTGTGGGACCCGTTTCTTTCGCCTCCACGATGCAAGCAGCCTTGCGGCGAACCAGCGACTGTCTCTTCTCTATGAGAAGCTACCGTGTTTCTTGCACACGCACTTCTCGCTCACGCACTTTGTTCCCTATCCCTCTCCCTCCGGTTGCTTCTTCCTCTTCGTCACTGCCAGACTCTACTGCTCCCTCGCACCAGTTAACTCCACCGTTCCTCTGCACTGCCGCGCAACGAGCCTCTCCTCCTCGTTGTTCTCATCGTTCCACCACTTTTCTCGCTCTCTCGATTCGTTCCCTCTTCGCCTACGGTTCTACGCTTTCGTTGCTCTCTCGTTCACGCACTTTGCGCCTCTCTCTCTCTCTCTCTCTCTCTTTTCCTCTCTTCCTCTTACCGATCCACGCAACCACGATCGTTCTCTCTTTCTCTCGTTCGATGACGAGCGTGCGAGAATCTCCGCGCGTTCACCTTTTTTACCTTACGGCCGCTTGATTATTTGCTCATCCATGGAACGAAGAAAGTGTGCGTGAACACCGGCTTGAGAGTTGAATATCGCGGGGGTAGGTAGCTGCATATAGTCGGGGGCGACGCGACGACACCTTCCGACAGGTGTTGCCGCGCGACAACCTTGTCGATGCACGTCGAACACGTGGGGGCAGTGTCTGCTTCACGATACATCCGACAAGCGTTGATTATTCCTTTCTTAAACGTTTTTTTGACGTTTGCCATCTATTATTATTACTCCCATTATATTATACACATCATATGTATATATATATATATATATATATATATATATATATATATAATAGAAAATATTTATACATTTGATGGAAATTGTCGATATCTCAAGTTTTTATAATTTCATGAAAAAAAAGGGAAGATTTTAATCTTCAAGACTGTGGTGAATTTGTGAAAAAAGATTTTCAGTGTCCACAAAGACGTTTTACAAGAGGGAAAGTATCTTTTCTTGCTTCAAATGTTTGAAATGATGTAAAAATACTTTTGGAAAGAAGAAGAAGTAGAGATTTTGCAAAATGAGGCCAGATGGATTGTTTGGTGATTTCTTTTTTAATTTTTTATTACAATATTATGAAATTATAAAGTTATATATATTTATATAATTATAAAGTTATATATATTGTGAAGTTATAAATTGTATTTAAAATATCAATATTTTGATGCAATATTCTCGTAATCAGTGAAAAATTGTTGATATTTTAAATTGCTAAATTTAATCTTAGTACATCTATTCCTATCTTAATCAAATGACCGGTTATGAAATAAAAGTCATATTTTTACGAAAAAATACAGGTAACTCTCAATTTACTATAGAGAACAAAATAACTTTTAGACTGCAAGAAAAAAAAATTATATATTATATAAGAATTGTTATAAAATTAGATGACTGAAAGAAATAACAATGAATTTTTAAACCGGTCATTTGACTGGGTATGGTTTAGTATTAAAGCGTAAATCCTCTACCTCTATAATACTAAGTTCGTTTCTTTCAAAAATATTTTTATATCATTTCGAAAGAGATAAATAAAGATAGCTTTTTTCTAGAGATTTTTGCAAATTCAAATATCTTTATGAAAATATGAAGAATTTATTTCACAATTAAATTCATCATGATCTTGAAGAGCGAAGCTTTCACATTTCTTTAAAATTTTTCATTGAATACAGTATAATATACAATGCAATAGAATGTAATATCACGTGTTATTTTAGTTTATGGTATCTTTATGATCTTCAGAGAATGATTTTTACATACAAAAGTAAGTCGAAAAAAATGAATAACTTCTTTCATTCAAGGTTTCGTTGGAAAATTGAATTTGAAAATTTATCAAGCACGTACACACGTACGAAGAGAGTTCTTAAACATTATTTAAACTCTATTTTCGTGAAAGCAAAATCTTAGAAAAAAAAAAAAACATTTTATTCTACTGTTTCTATATTATTTTCACACCTAGAATAATCCCCTTACTCCTAGAATAATCCCCTTACTCAATCAAACTCATGCATACATACTTGATGACTTTTCAAACTCGAGTCTTTTGTAAACGAAATCTCAAGCGAAGAAATGTTATTCTTTCTTTTTTCTCGATTTATTTTTACAGGCAGCAGTCACTCTCTGATTGTATCGTGACCGTTACGTTGCAAATTTAACCAATCGTCGGAAGGAATTATTCAGTTTTCACTGATTTGCAAGACGATAGTTGATGATGAAACTGATAATGAAAACCGAGAAACGAGATAATACTCATCGGTAAACTCATCGGTATTTTGTCGCGGCAACCACCTCTCGTTCTGCTGCAACTAAATTAATATCGATCGGGCTTCGGCTCGTACGTATGGGAAATCCGTAAATATTTGATGTTTGCCCAAGCCAGTGAGCCCATACGAAATTGAAATTCACGGATGAATTTTACTCACAAGCAAAAGGATTATCCCCGATGGAGTTATCGTTCCGCCGATTCGGTCGTGGTTGTGAAGCAACGTATTTTTCACGAGTTCTTTTTCAAAGTTTCCAACACGCGGGCACGCTGAGCTAGGTATAAATAGCAAAGATCCAAGTTCGGCTCGAATCACACAGCTATTGTCATGCGAAACTGAAAGGGGGTTCTTTTTACTAGCGATTAACTAACGTCAAGCAGTCGTACCCTTCGATCCGCTACTGGATATTAAATTCACCTCCGCGCAACAAAGCTTGAAAGCGAGGAAAGACGGACGTTAGGCTTGAATCGTTCATAATCTTCTACGGTCCCTCGAATTTTGAGATCTCAATGTACCCGCTGCATCATCCACCGAGATGTCAGATAATCTCTGGTGCGAACAAACCTTCGATTGACAGTGACGGAACATCCCTTCTAACACACATACACGCATACAAGATGGATATAAGGTATAAGGATGGACTGTAAAGCGAAGGAATCATGACTACGCGAGTGGTCGAAAATGAAGCTATTTAATTCGAAGAATATGTCGACACACGAAACGAAAATTAAAAAAATTACGAGCGTGTCACGCGTCAACGATTGAACATGTCAAAGACACGGGAATAAAAGGAACGGCAAAAAAAAAAAAGAAAATAATAAAACTATCACGCGAGAGAGGAAAACACGATCGAGAAAGACGTGTTACGCGATTGTTCCTAGCGAGAAATAGTTTTTCGATACTCTCCACGGTGGATAGAGTTTTCAAGATTAAACAGACAGAGAAAGAGCTTTCGCTGTCAGTTCGACGAAAAAATTCACAGGGCTGGAGTTGTGCAATTTGCATGTTGGAACGAGTTGGAAACCTTTGCCCCTTTGAAAGTTGCACCAATGGAAAAGGGCATGGAAGAGTGACATGTAAAAAGGGAGGGAAAGAAGGTGTTTGCGCGAAGTCAATTGGACGGGATGGGACCACACATGCGCGTCCACCGATCGACGAAGGAACAAAGAGCAAGAGAAAGAAAAACAGCGTGACACCGCGTGCTTCGCTTTTCTTCTTCTGCTGCCATTTCTCCCCTGCCGTTGCATATCGCGCGGAAACTCGGTGGTGCTTGAAACGCGCGTCGACGCAGCTGCGAAACTTACGACAACGTACTGGGTCTTGCCTTGCTGTCGTTCGAACGATCAGCAATGGAAATGTCTGTCCTCGTTAACGCTTCATTTTCTCTCGTCAGAGCAGACGATTAATATTTGACGGCGGTCAGAAAGTCACTAAATTTTCGAAAAATTGACGATATTTAAACTGATATTTATAATTTCGTAACAAGAAATCATGTTGCGTATAGCATCGTACGATCACTTTAAAGTTTCTACTTTTACAATTACCTGGATTCAATTACAAAAAATATTGTCACATCGTGTAATAAATGGGGAAGTAAAGAAATTCTGTTTTCCTTCGAAAAATGCTATAAATTCAAACGACTGAGGCTTCAATCTTTAAATTCAAGGTGGATTCAGTCATGAGAAAAATTCGAGTTTATAGCACTTTCGAGGGAAGACAGTATCTTCACTTTCCCACTTACTACCATTACGTAAAAACATTTTTGTGAAAAATGAATCCGGAATGAAAGTTTCAACATGTCCAGATTCGTCGCTGTATGATTTCTTGTTATGAAATTATAACAGTTTAAATGTCATCGATTTTTCGAAACATTGGAAAGTTTGGCCGCCAGATATGCATTCTCATTTCCATTGAAAGTTTCAACATGTCCAGATTCGTCGCTGTATGATTTCTTGTTATGAAATTATAACAGTTTAAATGTCATCGATTTTTCGAAACATTGGAAAGTTTGGCCGCCAGATATGCATTCTCATTTCCACGTTAGTTTACTCGACGATTTCTGGCAAAAACCACTGGAAAGTAACGGAAACGATCAAACTAGTAATTAACGATACAATATTGAAGATATAACCGACGAGAAGATAATTATACATAAATAAAATTATCTGTTAGTTTACTCGACGATTTCTGGCAAAAACCACTGGAAAGTAACGGAAACGATCAAACTAGTAATTAACGATACAATATTGAAGATATAACCGACGAGAAGATAATTATACATAAATAAAATTATCCAATTTGAAGCCGTTTTCAAGGAAATTGAGTTTGAAATTTTATTAAGTATCTTTTAAATAAATTTATGTAATTATATGACATAGGAGTGAACAAACGATAAGATGTTATTCTACTTGTGAAAATACGTAGAATAAAATCTTTCCTCTTAATGTCTCATTTTCAAGAAATAAGAATTGATTTATTTTTGCACGTAGAATAATCTCCTTCATTATTCATTCCTGATCAGTATGGAATTAGTTAAATTTAAGTAGAGTTGATTTTCTTGAATTTCAAATAAAAAAGATTTTATTCTCTCGTCTTGATATTCCCTCGACTTCAATATTGGAAAACCTTGGATATCCATGAAGATATAAAGGGTTTTAATATTTTTGATTTTTTTTTTTTTTGACTTATAATTAGTAGAAACATAATTGGTAAAACATAGATAATTCTTTAGCAATAGAATTACCTACAAACACTGTATAATATTCTAATACTCATAGAAATTTTTTATAAATATAATACATGATAGATTTAAATATATTATACAATTATATATATTAATATATTTAATATAATATATTAATGTTATATAGATGTATCATATAAATATATAATTATACGAATTGTTACAATTTTTATAAATATAATACATGATAGATTTAAATATATTATACAATTATATATATTAATATATTTAATATAATATATTAATGTTATATAGATGTATCATATAAATATATAATTATACGAATTGTTACAAATATAATATAATACATACAATACATTTCGAAATTTCATTGGCGTTGCAACATAAAACCTTTACTGATTATCAGGATTAGCTATATGGTAAAATTTGAAACAGAAAAAAGACAGAAAGAAATTGTGCAATAATTTCATTGGCGTTGCAACATAAAACCTTTACTGATTATCAGGATTAGCTATATGGTAAAATTTGAAACAGAAAAAAGACAGAAAGAAATTGTGCAATATTTATTGCAGAAATTACAAATGTATTTGTAAGCCTGAGTTAATAGAACGAATCGATCTTTAACACTTATTACTATGTGGAATTACTGCTTAAAATGGATTCATTCAAATCTTGCAATTCCTGCACAAATCTTCGAACTGGTTTCAACGTTGACCAATGCAATCATGACGATCATGTAATCACAATGCTAATTAAAACATTTTATACGCATTTATATATTGCAATGTATACATTAAAACTCTCTCATGACGAATGTTAAAAATGTTTAATTACTAT
>NIPQ01090327.1:0-28345 GCA_002806875.1 Lepidotrigona ventralis hoosana
GCATATAAATATGACCATTGATTATCAACTAGTCAGTGATGCATCGTCATATATAATTTCAAGTCTTGTATTTTACGCCCCCTGTGATTTGTTAAGACAAGTATGAGAATTATATCGCATTCGTCGTCAATTATCAAAAACAATAAAAACAGTAATACTGTCCTTATTACGAAAGTTAATTGGATCTCAAGCAGTATTTGTAATAGAATAATTTTATTGAATATAATGGTAATTAGTATTTTTGAGAAAATACTATTTCATTACGTTCTACCAAATCAAAAAATATAGCGTATAAATCACATCTCTTTCATACCTCATCTATGCCATTGACTAATTAAATTTTATTGAATATAATGGTAATTAGTATTTTTGAGAAAATACTATTTCATTACGTTCTACCAAATCAAAAAATATAGCGTATAAATCACATCTCTTTCATACCTCATCTATGCCATTGACTAATTGCAAAGATAGAATTTAATTCACAGATTTGTCTGTGCTTAATTATTCAATGATGAAACCACAGGCACTGACAAAATGTGATGAAATAATTTGATCCGTGTTTATGGTTGGTAGATAATAAATTCGTAATATCTGTGCTTCCTAAAGATGGCACTGAGTGCAAGATTACAAGATAATTATTAGTTTACTCAATTGGAAGATGTCGTCACTATCGCTTATATTTAATAGTATATTTAAAGAATTTATAAATAAAAAGAGAAACGGAACATACGTAACATCGGAAAACATTTTAATTGCAATTCAATAAAACTGGATTGTTCATCATAACGCGAAATTAAATTTACGCAAGTATATTAAACACAATTATACCAATTGATTACATTGTTTTAGCGTTAATTCCTATCAACATTTTTGGCAGTAACTAACCAATTTCTGTACAATTAAATGGATTCTGCAAAATTTTAAGATCCAGGAATTAGTGTCTAAACCATACCGTTTGTAAATTTTTATTTAAAGTAGGGAAACATGAAATGTTTGAAATTTTTATGTAAGATTTTTATTGTTTCATCACAATAAAATTGAAATATAAAAAGTTAGCCAAAAATTTGGAAAACAATTATACACGAATATATACATACGTATTTAAGTTAAGAATAATACATGATACTGTAACATAACCTTTACGAAAGTTTTACATAACAAACTGACGGTATGTTATACATAAGCAATCGTACGTCTATTTAATAGNGAAACATGAAATGTTTGAAATTTTTATGTAAGATTTTTATTGTTTCATCACAATAAAATTGAAATATAAAAAGTTAGCCAAAAATTTGGAAAACAATTATACACGAATATATACATACGTATTTAAGAATAATACATGATACTGTAACATAACCTTTACGAAAGTTTTACATAACAAACTGACGGTATGTTATACATAAGCAATCGTACGTCTATTTAATAGCAAGTACTGTTTAAAATTGAATACAACATTAAGAATAATACATGATACTGTAACATAACCTTTACGAAAGTTTTACATAACAAACTGACGGTATGTTATACATAAGCAATCGTACGTCTATTTAATAGCAAGTACTGTTTAAAATTGAATACAACGAACATCTTTATATATGGATACTGTGAATGCGTTAGGAAGTAACTATAAATCACCGTTACAGAACACGTAATAGGCGTTTCTCGTTCGAAGTATTCTCAACTGCGAAACACTCGTGAAACGGTCTTCGTTTTCGAACGAAGTATGTAATCCGAGTTCGTTGGAAATCGCTTTCTCTAACCTTGATATTAACAAACGGATGTTTGCTATTATTGCCAATCGAGTTAACATCATAGAACACAACCATTGTAAACAATTAGAAGAAAATATGATACGTAAGAGACAAACGAAACAGTGAATCTCATGAATTCACATTCACTAGATCGACGCCATGAATCCACGACTTTGATGCGATTTCAGAGGAAATAAGATGGGGCAAGATCAGGTCCGGCTCAATGCGTACCGGTGCCTCGCAATGTTTCGGAAATGTTGGAGAAAATAAGCCAATAACTCGACAAAACTGAACTACACTGTGATTCGAAGTATACATATAAAATACATATGTAAATTCTCGCCTTTGCAAACACATAATTTAGTTTATGTGTTTTATATAATAATGAACTTAATTTGTGGAAATTGTATCGCTACGTACACAATTATTACTATATGCTATCTTAAATTATAGCATTTGAGAAGGATTAACTTTATCGTGACAGCATATTCTGTTCTATAATTCCTACATACTTGTAAACGCACGTACATATGTACCTACGTTGTTTTTATCTCAAACAAGACAGAAATACGTACGTTTTATATTTATATTTTATATTTATATTTACACACGTCTATAGATACAGGCGTTCTATATCCAAGGTATTTGCATACAAAGCACATCCAAGTTCAGTCTGGTAAATATCGTATTTGAACACAGGACGTAATGGACGCAGTCGGGCCAACGCGTTTGTTTGATCGTTATTTCCTTGATTAGGGGGCACGTCGCGAAGCTGAGTACTTTTATTTTCGTAATAATCGGATTTTCCGTCTTTATTCTCGGTAGAAAGTACCAATGTGCCCCGGGTAATTGGCTGCCCCTGAAACGGCCCTGGTGAGAGCGGAATGGAAAGAGAGGGACTAACCCTCTGTGGAACAAAGATGGCGGACAAGCGCGACCGGCGGAGAAGGCGCGAGCTACGGGGGAAAAGGACAAGGCGATTACAAGCTAGGCAGAGAAGAGAAGAGAACAGAAGAGTAGCGAAGAGAAGAGAAGCGAAGTAAAGAGATGCGAAGAGCAGAGTGGGGAAAAGAGGATGGACGCGATCGGGATGCGGGACGATTTAGCGTGACAAGAAGAGCGAAGCGGCGTAGGGCAGAGACGTGAAAAGCCGCGCTAGGGTCGGCGGAGCAGCGGGTAGGGGAGGGTTGCGAAGGGACAAGAGAGAGACAAACTCATCTGTATAGGGACGTAGCGCGACTCGGGGGTTCGGGTTAGCTCGTTCGACCCGTTATCCCTTCTCTCTTGGAGTCACGAGTTCTCTCTCCCTACCTGTCCTTGCTTCGATTCGAACGCGAGTCCCACCACTCTTTCTCCCCTCCAGGGACGTACGGAAAGCCTCCCCTCCCCCGCCGCTACGTCCATTCCCCACCAGGGATACACTTCAGCGGCTGGCGGGCGACGATCGCGATTGCAAGTCGCCGCTTTCCGAGGTAGACTCGTTTCGTTCCCCTACACGGCCTTCCCCACCAGGCGGCCGACAACCGAACTAGCCGGCGAGCCATACTACGCTCCCGCCACGGTGACGTCACTCTGAGTAGTGTAGTGCAGTGAGAAGGAGCAAAAGCCAAGCTCCATCCGCGTTACATGACTCGAGTAAACGAGAGAGGCGAGTGCGTTGAGACGTACATATACAAACGTGTTGTATCGTGTAGCGATCGAGTCCAGCGAAAACGTATTCATTGATTCCCTCGATTAAACACGACGTTGTTATGTGACACGACGCGAAAGAAAAAGAAACAAATAAAGCAAAAAGAAAAAAGAAAAAGAAACAAAGAATAGAGAAAGATCGCACTTCGCTTTTACCGACAAAAAAAAAAGAAAAGAAAACGACCGACTTGCAATAATTCCGAGTGACGCGATGCTAAACGGTGATGATACAGTGACATGTGAAAGGATCGTCTTTTACGCGCGTTAGTGAAGTATGAGAAAAGGGAAAAAAGTCGAGGTAAAGGGGGAAAACAGAGAAGAAAAGGAATACAGTGTCTCGTGCGCGCGAAAGTGAAAAAGAAAATAGTAGTTGCACGTTGTATTTGCCGAGAGAAGAAAAGTCAACGCGGTCGTCTGCCTCTGGTAGATCGATCGTTTTATCCTTCCTTTTTCCTTTTTTTTTTTTTTTCTGAAGTGCCCGACGGTCCCGTGAGGGGGGGATCCGAAAAAAGTTGTTGTTGGTCAGTGTTATATATATGGTGGCAAGGAAACGAAAGCAGATTTGAGCATCAAGCAGTGTGATGATGCTTGGCAAATATGCGTTGGGATGTATCGCCCGCGCATTGTGCCCGGTGTGCTTAGTGTGACGTGTGATTAACCGTCTTTCTTCATACGCGATTCAGTGGTATACGATGTGGTGTTCGGCGACGGTTCTGATCCTTCTAGCCGTTGCCATCAGTGGTGTCCACTATCGAGGCTCCTCCTCCTCTTCTTTGTGGTTGTTGTGGTTGATATCGCCGCCGTCGTCGCCGTCGCCGTCGTCGTCGTCGTCGTCGTCGCCGTCGTCGGCGTCGTCGTCGTCGGCGTCGTCGTCGTCGTCGGCGTCGCAGCCGCCGCCGCCGTCGTCATCGTCATCGTCATCGTCATCGTCATCGTCATCGTTGCCGCCAACATCGTCGCTGCCGACATCGACATCATCATCATCATCGTCGTCGTCGTCGTCGCCGCCAACAACATCGTCGCTGCCGGCATCGACATCATCACCGTCGCCGCCGCCGTCGTCATCGTCATCAGTGTCGTCGCCGTCGCTGTTGTCACCATCGTCACAGTTATCGCTATCATCGCTGCTGTGGTTGTCGGCAGCGTGCATCACCACGATCCGAAAGTTCGATCGCCAGGTCTTCACAGTGATCCTGTCCTGTTGGCCGATCGTTCCACAGCGCTGCCCTGACGACAGCACTCATCATCGTGCCCGGGGTCACCACCTTCCGGCTAGTGACTAGTGATAATCTGTTTGTTGCCAGTGATTAAATTGAAAGAGTGTTGAAGTGGAAGGAAGCTTGTGTTCCTTCGTTCTGTGGAATACACGTAACGTAACGGTTTCTACATTTCTTTCTTGTCGCGTGTGTGAGTTGGTGAGTTGTAATTACGAGCGAGAAAGTTCCATCTCCTCATTTCATCTCCAATTGGGAATATATCAATTGTGCGCCGTGAAGTCGGCGATCGATTATTTACTTATTGATTTCGCGGCGAAACGAGCAAACACCGATCCGATAGAGAAGCAAGTTCGGCAAAGAGAAAAAAAGCTTTTCCTTTGCCCGACACCCCAGTGTTTGGTGGTATTGAATATCGGTGGTGTGTGTGTGTGTGTGTGTGCTCTGTCTTCTCTCTTCTGTGTGTGTGTGTGTGTGTGTGGTGGCAAGAGTGTGCTGTGATTAACGTCGGGCGAAGTTGTGTGTCGTTGTACAGTGCCGCCAAACGATACCACAACATCCGATCCCAAATGAAGAGTTCGGAGCAAAATGGTTAGAGAGACACGTCACCTGTGGGTTGGAAATCTGCCGGAAAACATCCGAGAGGATCGCATACGAGAGCATTTCAAACGGTGAGCGTGCCTTCTTTTTCTTTTCGTACACTTTTCTTCTTGCCTTCTAACACAAGGACAGCCTAATGTAAGTCTCTAATCTATACGTACGTACACACGCACCAACAATTCGATTCGACAAAGTTCGAACCGTGCC
Source organism: Lepidotrigona ventralis hoosana (assembly GCA_002806875.1). NCBI lineage: Eukaryota > Metazoa > Arthropoda > Insecta > Hymenoptera > Apidae > Lepidotrigona > Lepidotrigona ventralis. The sequence continues at coordinate 5,468 of NIPQ01090327.1, forward strand.
ATCGTGTTCTCAACTTGTAGTGTACTACCTACTACGTAATTCATACGATAGCGTGCACGAAATTTGACGCCTATTTTTTTGTTTCATCTTCTCGGTCTATCTACCGTATTCTTTTACGCAAGAGGACACGAACCTTAGGGCCGATCGATGCGAGGTTTTACGGGTCTTGCGATCCCTTGAAATTTCTGATTTACCCGTGACCTTTTTAGTCGCAAATTTTTTAGATCGAGAAAAGAGGTGTAGCATGCATTATTAAGGACAAAAAGTAGAATGCCTTCATTGTTACCGCGCTGTCTGATCCACAATCGACGTTAATCTAGTCCAAAATTTTACAATTGACACGGTCGTGTCTCGTCGTAACGTTTGCCAGTCTTCCGAAAGACGATCGCCAAATTGGACTTTGACAATGTTATACGTATACAAATGTTTCGTAAACGAATAACTAAAGAAATCATGAAACATCTATTTATTTACCGTTTCGTGCAACGAAAGATATTATCGAGTTTGAGCAAAATCGAAATTCCTAAACGCACGAAAAAGGTATATATACCTCGATGTTTTCAACTTTGAACGTAGATCGAGGATCCTGCACGCGTAAGTATGTAAGTACACACCCACACCTTACGTACACACCCATACACGGGTACACACGATGTGCGTTATACGAAGAAGAGCCTTGGCTCTGTCTCTCCTCGCGTAGCGTGAGTGCGCCGTCATTTGTTTTTTCCCCGAAGTAATAATAGCTGAGGACAGCCATTTTGAGAGCTCGCAGCGGCACGAAGTTATTGTTCGACAGTGGCGCTCAAACCGTGGATCCTCTACGGATACGTACGCTTTTCGTGTACGTGTCTAGAAAGAAAAGCACTTGAATAAAATTGGAAAATTTATTGTAAACCGTTTCGTGGATCGTCGCTGAACTTCGCAATGAAAACAACAACGATGATAATAATAACAACGGTAATTGCAAAGATTGATTTTGTATTTCTTTTATTATCATTTGTGTTGAAAAACACAAAACATATTAAAATATTTTATTAAATGATTGATTCAATATTTGAATAAATAATTATATAATAGATTTTATATGTATTCGCGATTGAAATAGAAATTTTTCTTTTTCTTTATGATGGACTATTGCACAGACTCGAAAAACTTTTCCTTGTCGTAATGGTCATAATTTTATCGATTGAATAAATATCTATCCAGGTCGTATTTTAAACCGATTAATCAAAATCACTTTTGTTTGTATTTATAAACATTTGTCCGATGTGCTAAAAAATATAAATACTGAGCATATTATGTTGGCGAATTGTCTTTGTTGGATTTTCGTCGGAATGTAATTTGTTTTGTATTGCGTTAAAAATATCCACAACTGTCTGTGCATGGAGCAACATTATGCGATATACAAAATAGAAATATACCTAAAATACCGGTGGAATTGTTAAAGAGCAGAGATCGAAGTAGGAAAACAAGTGAAAACTAACGGTGACGTGGCGCAGTGACGCTCAATTTTCGGATACCGTGCAGCTTGAAACAGCCAGTTTCAATGTAAAATGCTTATTATTGCAAGCAGTTTTACAAATAACCTATCAACAAAGTTCTTTCTGTTATTATTGGCGTCGTTATTAATTTTCGCGCACATAATTAAACGACATGTAAATTTAGAAACAGGTTTTACATTACGTTTGTACACTTTTATTACAACACTTTATATCTGTACTCTGAATATTAATTATTTCGCACACTTATTCGCTAAGGATTTGACCGATTAGTTACGTAAATGACGAAAATCGTGCCTATTCACAGTTACATCACAAATCCTTTTACATTTAGAGGTTGTAACTATTCTGGAATACATAAAATACTTGTAAAACATTGAAAAAGATATGTCAAGGATGTTTCTATAAGTTCATAGTTTCTTTGGACTCGGTGTTTTACATTACACAAAATATTTAAGTTTGTATCGATTTAGGTTATGTAGTGTAACATTAGTCGACTCTTTTGACAATCAAAGAAAATTCTAGAAGGAAGTGTATTTCCAATGCTTTAGGTTAGGTTTGTGAATTGTGATCTTATTAATTTTTCTAGACATACCCTGTGCCATATACGTATATATTCATTTTATCAGCGGCGCTATTATTTATGTTTTACGTGTCAGCTGGGATGATACTTGGTTTATACAATGGACCTCGTTCTTACGGTCGTCTACCGTGCGTTATAACCTTTAAGGCTCGTTCTTAAAATGGCGGGTGGCGTCGTTACGCCGTTGACCTCCAGTTTCTCGAAACATGTGACAGATAATGAAATATTATTTATAATATTTCCTTCTGCTTGTAATGTTTATCCTTCTATTTTGTACAAAAAATGTAGAACGAAAGAACATAGTCTTTTTATATCTAAAATATTATTCACCGTATAAAATGTGCCTAGTAATACAAATATACCTAAAAGTTTTTTTTCACGTTGAAAGTTACAAAGTAGCGTACATCTTAATTTTAATACTCATAAAAAGTCTATCTTGTGCAGTGTATGTGTACATAGTATATTATTCATTTACTTTTGCATAAACTTTATTAATTTTTTATAGCAGTAACACTATTTAAAAAATAGTGGTACATTTTTCATAGTAACAGAGTTTGTCTTCAATTCTGAAATTCATTATTCATAAAAATACGCAAGTATTAAAATCTTTATTGTTGAAACTGTGAACGTTCAATCTTTAGTTAAATTTAATGTTCTTTCTCAGAAGACAAAAACCATGAGATATTTTCACTATGAAGTGATACCACTTAAACTTTTTTACGTCGTTAAGAGACTTGTTTATGTACATAAATATAGATATAGATTTATTTTGCATGTATGTGATAATCGTCATCGAAAATTGTCCATTTTTCTCATTTTTTATAATGGAAGCTTCATAAATCCTACTTCAGCTGTACAAACGCTTAAGAACGCCAGTTTGAGACCATAGTTACGAAAATAAGGAAATTTCGAGTATACTCGACTATAGGTCTTACTAGAATCATGCATGAAGTCGGAGATCTCGATTACGGAAATGCGTTTTTTAAACGCACGTTTGATACATTCTTATGCATACGGCATGTGCATCGTATTCGTACAATGCGTTCTTACATACTTGTCAGAACGTAAATTTCCCTGTTACTTTACACGCATGGCATACATGTATATACCTTTGAATTTCTGTTCGTTCGCTACAGGCGAGAGAGATATAACAGTATCCATCGAGTGTGCATACGTATATATGGCCGTGCACAAGTAATATGCACACGTATCGCGTTTGCAATTTATGGTCACACGGAGATAAGAGTATGCGCAGCTTTCATATACGTGTCCTACACACGCACTCAACTTTGCGAGATTGTGTGCACGTTAGATTATATTTACAATTTGTGCGCGCGCGCGTGCGTGCACGGACGTATACACATGCATAATTTGCCGATGTATTGACGGAATGTTTGAGTGTGTGTGTGTGCACGCGCGCGCCGCTACATGCGTGTGTGTATATATATATATTTAAATGCATGTATATATGCGTACGTACATACATGTATGTATGATGTGGAAGGTTGCCGGCGTATTTTGTTATATTGATCGCGCGTGGTCGACCACCTCCCCTTCTCCAGTCCAACTCTCCTTGTTCCATCCAGCCATCCATCTCTCTCTCTCTCCCTCTCCCCACCTCATACCGTACCGCGCCCCTTCACCCCATGCTCACCCCACCTTTTCTCCGCGCCTCGTCCTCGTGTTCCACTCGACGTCACCCATCCAAAAACCTTCGACTCTCCGCAACCTCCAGTCACACGTATTTTCCCGTGTTAGCGCACCTACGGTGATATACGAGCTCTGTCACAAATATGTATCGGAGTTACATACCCCTCTATGTGCACAGGCATTTGCTTCCCCGAGTATAGATGTTTGTTCCTTATAGAAGCAATCGAATTCCTCGTTCCTCTTCGGCGAGCCACGTTCTCAAGTGAATCATGTATTTTACATGATATATCGTCATGAGAACGGCTTGTTTGTCGCGATGCGTACGAAAAGGCGATTCGTCGGCAATGCAGGTTTAATAGAATCGATATAAGTTGATAGGATAGTTGGCCGGTGATTGGAGGTGGTGTAGGTAATTCAGGTAATTTTATATTTGACTGAGTCGATATTTCTTTTTAACCAGTTGCGTTGGCAAAACTGGTTCGCGGACCATAACGAGTGACCAAACCGTATACAATACGTCGCTTTCTTTTTCAACTCGTCGAAATGATATCACTGGATAGAAATTACTAAGAAGTGATAAATTTATTATTTGTTTTGCCTGGGTTATATTTAGATATAACTTAAAACTGAGAAAATATCGCAATTTTGGGACAAAAAAAATTGTCGACGTCCGTGGCACGTCATTCCAGCGTAAGAGGTTAAGAAATGTAGCATGAGAGATTCGACGTTTCGTTAACTAGATACTGCATATCAGCTTCTATATAAATGAACGGGGTACGATTGTCGAAGATCGAACAATTAATCGGAACGTTCCTTTGACGCATTGCGCCGCCGGGACGTGGTTAATTGGATTCCAAATTCTGCAAAACAATCACGACAACGCTAAGAAAATCTTTATTTCCTTTATTCCAAGTTCTCATCGTTTCGTCGCATTGTCTGGACTTTGTACCACCTATCAAAAAACTTCTTTAGCACTAGAACTATCAAAATCGTCGAAACGACCATTTGAATATTTTTGTCAGATATATTTCATAGAAACATGAAACAGTGTATTTTTAGCTACTTGAATGAGCGTCGTGATGCATGCTATATATAAATAAAAGCTTACGAATCCTATTGTATTACAAAGATTTTACTTTAACGTCTCTGATGGAAGTTTTATGCGTTAGTTCAAATTCTTCTGACATTCGCACGGTAAATTGAATATTCGTCGGTTATTAATCGGCCGGACATATCGAAGGACGCAAACACAAACTAAACACAACTCAGAGAGAGGTGGGGCAGGCAGGTTCGTAACGTTCTGCCACAAAGAAAGAGTTTCGAGATTTCAAGCATTGAAGCGTCGTCGTTCTAGGGGGAACACCTGCGCGAAGAAGCCCGATTCCGCCAAATTTCTTCATCCTTGGTCGACCCTGTTATACGGTATCTGGCAAGCGGCCGCGACGGCATTGCGTTTCAAACCGAAACGACTACAGGCCGCCCTCTCTCCTTCGTGTCTCGGAGCGTGTCTCTCTCTCTCTCTCTCATTTCGCGACGTTGCCGGTACCTCTGCCGGCCGTTTACGTGCTACCGGCCGGCAACGTCGCATCTTCAATATCCTCTCGCACAGCAAAACGACCGACCGAGTCGCGGCAGCTTGGTAAACGGACCGCTCCGTATACTTGCCCCGATCATCGTTCTACGAACTCGTACGCCGGTTAGTCGCTCGTCTGTCGCTTCGTTCGATCTTGATACGTACGGAGATATTTTTCTTTTTTGCTTCAAAGTGTTGGCAGAATTTGTTGCCTTTCCGAAAACTTGTAGTCATCTCTCGTGGCAATTGTTGGCAAAACTGCGTTTCGTAGAGATATGTAGGCTCGCGCGAGTGGATGATGCAGAAGCTCTAGTATATGCATATACTGTGTATGTTTTCTTTTTATTGACGATCTGAGATAGGAATATAGATATAAAAGACAAAGTAACATCGTAACGACGACACTTTGGATTTACGTTATTAATTAACGTACGTTGCCATATTTCACGTGCGACACGTTATAATTGCTGGAAGGGGAACGAAACTAGTCGTTCTTTGGTTAAATGCAAAACAGATGATCGTATGGTCGTTGTTATTAATCGGAATAGTTTATAAATAAGTCAAGCACGATTGTGATATGCACGCCCCTCGTTTACACGAGGGGATATACATATTGTAACGTGCGTTATATACACATACGTACACGACTATGTTCTCCAAGGGCTCTTGGTCACATAGAACAGAACATACGACTGACTTTCACAGGCCACAAGACGCCAGAGTTCAAAAAGGAGGCGGACGGCTACGATCCGTTCTGAAAACATTGGCGGAATTTTGCAGCGAATGCCAACGCTCTCTTGTTCCCTACGTTTGTACGATATTCTCTTTTTCTTTTTACAGGTGTTGAACTATTTATAACGTCGCGTGACAGCATGTTTGATAACAGAAATTTGAAAAACACGTATTCCTGGTTTAATAAACTGTTGTTCGTTAAGAACAACGTTGAAATTGCAGAAATATGTATATTGTAATAATTATTGGAACTTCAAAGAGAAAAGAAGAATTTATTTCACAAAGATAGAAAGATTCGCAAAAAACCCAGATTAAGATTATAAAAATTGCAAAAGTGATATTCTTGCTATACAATTGAAATTTGAACGTGAACAGACAAATTTATCACGACTAGAGTTTTGTCTCATTTTGTACGCGTTTCAGTCAAGAACCGCTAGTTTGATTGAGAGTTGAAATTTCAAGAGTGCTTTTTCTTCCTCGTCCATGTTCCTCGGCAGCATAAAATCGAATGAAGCGAATATACCGTTCAGTGACCCTGTTAAATAGTTGTAAACGCGAGTGCCCTCATTTTTCTTTAAAGAATGCAAGCATTCGCAAGGGTAACGGTACGATGTATTTTTAACATTGCTATGTAATTATATGTCCTTATAATTACTTCGCGATAAAAATACCGATTATATGAAAACACGCAGTTCTTATGTCGAAAAAAAAAAAGAAAGAAAAAAACATCAAAAATATACACAAGAAGGAAATATTTTGTATTTTCACCGAGTTGTTACGTGTCTCTTTGTCGCTCTGTCCGTTTTATTTCCTTTTTTCCTTCTGTTGATTGCTGAATGTTGATCTTTTGCGCGTAATCGTTGCCGAAAATCGAAACACCTGCCCCCGTTGAACTTTCATTCCCTCCTCCCTTGGCGGAGTGCACAACGTCTCGATATTAACAGTTTGCTGTCGAGACTGAGATTACAGTCCGAATGACATACTGAAAGACTCGACAGTGTGAGATTTTCAGCATCATTTATAAATTATCATCTTATATCTTATCTTATATCTGGATATTTTCACTTTTTATTATGTTACTAACCATTATTTTATGTTCGATTTACTTTTATTTTATTGGCCAATTGACATGCGAAAAATAGCCCAATAGAATGGCTCGCGAAATTCAGGATGCGTAACATATTGGCATTTTCGAGGTATTCCCGCGAGATAAATGCCCACGCATACAGTATTATTCCTACGTTACGCAGGTAACTAACTTTTGGTAACGGACGTGTAATGGCCTTTGCAGTCACACGTACACCACGCCAGAGAAACGTGCTCGAGTGACCCAGAGGAGGGCTCGCGAGAAATTGTAGATCTGGAATCGATAGAGTTTGCAGCGACGTTGCCGGCACTGCGCACCGCCATTCAGGTTGGCAACGCCGCTTCGTCTTGGGGGCCCCCAGTCGGAACGTGCGTTTTTGTGAATTTCAAGGACCTAGCTTTCAAAAGATTTAAAAATAATTCCTCTCGACAGGCCCTGTGTTGATAATTGTGCACAGCACTTTTCTTGCGAACGTAGGTTTGGCTCATCTCCCCCCCCCCTTTTTCTTCATTTTTCTTTTTTTGCTTAAGTCGTTTGTCCCAACTGTCACGGACAGGGTTTAGGTTAGGTTTCACGGGACGCATCCAATGGGAAATTAACGCGTGACATAGCCACGCCACGAGGTCCCTTTCAAAGCAAAAGAACAAAGGAATCCTTCCCTCCACCAGATTCAGTTGATATTTTTCAAGCATGGAGTAAGTAGAGCGAGGCTCCGTTTGAAAACGCCTGAGGGGCCTGGGGGTAATCCGAGATCCGGAACCAGCCCGAGAGACATCCGGACCCCGGGGTAGGGCCCCGAGAGTTCTCAGGGACAAACGAAATTGCCACGATAAATCAGTCAGACGTCGTTGGCAACCACGGCCCGACCGGCAAAAGCACACGCGTCTCTGCTGCATCGATTTCTCTCACCGAGAGTACGTATAAATAACCGATCGATACGTACAATTAAACCCATCTTCCACCAACAAAAGGCAAAGTGAGAACTTTCGAAATTATTTCGAAGTTACTTGAAAATCGCGACGACCTTTGTTTATATCATCTGCGAGGAAACTAAAGCCTTTGTTCATATCACTGCGACGAAAACTAAAATAAAAAAAAAGAGAACTCAAGCTTACGTCGAAATTACCGACAAAAACCTTTGCAAGAAACGATTTTCACTGCGACGTCTTTACGTACGTGTGTGTTCGAGTTCTCTTCTAAAAGTGTCGTCTCCATTAAAAATCGATGCCTCTATAGCGGAATCTACTACGAATACCAAGTTTCAAATCTCCGTGATGTTGCAGATGCAAGTTCCTACGCCTTGTTCCATTCCCCTCAGTTTCACCAATTCGCGTTTAATTACAAGCTTTCACGAGGTTCGAAAAATCGTGGATGCTGGGTGCCTGTAGGTCCGAGGTTAGCCAGAATCTGCTAGGTAGGTAGATAGACAGGTAGGCAAAGGGAAGATGATAGGCAAGCAAAAGTAGCAGGCACAGAGGCAGGTAAAGGCAAGCAAAACCGTACCGACATGGATGGTGGTGTACACCAGTTGGAGAGCTCTGCTGGCAACGTCGCACAACACGGCCGCTAGAATACCGGCAACGGTGCACACGGCTATTATGTAACACCCGGCAACGTCGCCGGGATACGCCGAGGGGCGGCGGGAGTGAATACCAGCGGGGAGAATAGGGGCGATGGGGATAGTGAGAAGAGAGAGAGACAGAGGGGGTGGTGGGCGTTCGGGGAGACAGTGCGCGGTGAAGGGGCGAGAGGAGAGGGAGCATTATACACGGCAGGGAAGGAGAAGGGGCGCGCACATACACGCCAAGGTCCCCACCCTTCGGATTGCTGCTGCGTCACACGAGGCATTGCAACCCCTTGTCCGTATAGCGTATACACTCGAATGTATGTATGCTCAACGTTCGAGGAAACCAACTTGCAGCGGGGAGGAGAAGGAAGCGGAGGAGGTCTCGAAATGGGGCTCGGGAAGAACGCGGACGCTTTTTCAGAGAAGGCAGAGAGCGGTTGTATCCCGAATCTTTCGCACGGCCGGCGAAAAATTTTACCTCTCCGTCCCGAGACCGAATTGGACCTTCGAATTTCCAGGTCAGATCGTCGCTCCCAACCGCCGACTTTCACAGTGCCAACTAGCAAAAATCGAAGATCAACTCGTCGTGCCAAGTTTACTATCGGTAAAAATGTGACTTGTCTGCTGGAGAGAGAACGCACACGGACACGGGGAAATGATAACAACGTAGCGCGATAGGGTTAATCTAACGGGTTATTTGCGATGCACGCACGCTGGTTACGTCACCGCCAGGTTCGTTTCGATTAACACTAGAACTACCACACCAATCAAAAACGACTGGTTTTACAATTTTATTTTAAAATTTTTACTTCACGTTGCATTTTTTTCCCGCAATGATGTAATGAATTTTGCAGTGATAACTAAAGAAATAATATAATGAATTTTATTTTACTTTTATTTATTAGAAATCCAGATAATTTTCCATCGTGGCTACTTATACCAATGCTAATGAAAATGACTGGTACTTGTCACTAAAGTGTAAAACGGTCCTACAATTTTGTACGCACGGTGAAAAACAAAAAATTTGGAAATGATTTTACCGAAATACTGAAATTTATTCGCTTTGATGAAAAAAAAAAGTGACAAAGTCCAACGTTCACAAAGAGATAAATTTGCTTTTCGATATCAGCTGTATGGGATAAGTTTGTTCAAAATAGTCAGAGTTTAGTATTACAATTGACGAACAACTCTTTCCATCTAAAGCCAGATGCAGATTTGTTCAATATTCGCCGAATAAACCTCTGATAAATCTGGTATTAACTGTACTACGTAACATGGGATTTCTTTTGCAAGAAAGTAGCAAATCAATAAATACAAAATATTCTATTATTTTTTAGTCATTTCGACTAGTTTTGGTAGAAATAGTTTCGTCTTAACTGTCGGTAGTTCTAGTGTTAAGAGGCGTGGGTTTCCCATTTACACACGATTCTGTGCTTTTACTGTAGCATGTTCGAGGCTACGTAAATGGAGAATCAGTTCACACCAAATTTCGTCGTGTATACCTGGCATTGATAATCGATCAAAGGAAGCGGCCGATTTGTCGATGATTCTTTCTTACCGACCGACCAATATCGACATTTCGTTTGGCTAGAAAGTTCTCTTTGCGTAACACGTGCATGCAAATGGAAGGATGCTGTCGTCGAAGTGAAACACAAACCACCGAGAGAAAGCGGTGTAAAAACGAGGAAAATGTCGTTAACAATGTACTCACAGATTTGTCAAGGTTTCCATGACAAATGGAAAGAAACGTTGTTGGAGGATAGAGACGAGAGATGTCGTAGCATAGAACCGTTAGAAATTTGATCCTTTAAGCTAGGTAAAATAACTGTTGGAAAGGAAGGAAGGTCGTTGACTAACAAAGAGAGTTGCTAGGTTTTCGGGTTTGCGATTCTGCTAAAACCTTGTATGCTTTTGGATTTCGGTGTCCTGTTTATGAACATATACTATTATAGGGGCAGACTTTCGAGAGACTTTAAGATATATTTGCAATTGTAGTTACCATCATAAATTACAATTGACAGTTGAAATAATTGCCAAGAGGTGGCTCTCCACGGTAATAACCCTCAACTCGTGTTCTTCGATTCTCTTTGATCTTCCCTGAACAATTTTTTCTTTTCTTTGTCAATCAAGCTATTTTCATTTACTACACTTCATACGTAAAAGTGGAAATGTTTCATTCTTAAATCTAGTTCCAGCGAATTATTGTTATTCATTTTCTAGATTTTCACTTTATTTGTTGAAGAAACAGTGATAACGTTATACGCAGAGAATATTTGTATAAAAGATAATGAAAACTTCAACGCCGAAAAATATAAAAAATAAAATAGTGGACAAAAAAAGATTTGCTCAACCGAGTACGTGAAAAGCAAAAAAAAAAAAAAAAAAAATATGCTACGCACAAACAAAATACTTACAGATTTCTAGAAAAACTTTAAAAATGAGTGTGAAACAAGACAGAGCGAATAAATCGGTGGAAGATTAACATCGCCAACAACAACAGCGCCATTGCGGCGTGCGTACGAAATTGCAAATTGCAAACTGCAAACAAAATCGTTGCGGTTAAACATAGTTTTTCGAAGCATCGATTTTCTATCGAGGACACGAAGCTACGTCACGTTTCTTCGCATATTAATGGGCCAACGGCCTAGAGACGACGACACGACGTTCTCCTCGACCGAACACCGGTAGACAACGGCACCATTTACGCGTTTTTTTATTATCTGTTCGGAACTAAAACGCTAAATACGGATCGTTCACCGTTAACACTCTGCTCGGACAATTTTTCGCAAAAATTCACTTTGCTGTCGGGTGTTTGGGTAAATTTATGAAAACAAGCTAAATTTTTTTATATATCATCGAACAGCTACTGCAGCAATAAAGCAACCTAACCTAAACCTAACCTAAATCTCAATAGTAAGCTAATCGCGTTATGTGCTCGAAGCATTTTTTTTACCACGCAGTAAAAGATTACCAAAAAAAAAAAAAAAAAAAAAAAAAANAAATAGGTTGAAGAGGTATTTGCTATTGTGAGAAAGTCATACAGGTGCATCCTATGAAAACTGAGACAACAATCAGCCACCGGGACGGCGATACATTTTACAGTCCTGTCAAGTTTTCCCCCAGTCGAGTCTTTCAGTGCTTCGGACTGTAGTTCGAGAAAGCGAAATAAGGTGAGTCGGGTAGTACATGCGCGTAGGTATAATATAATATAATAGCGCCTTGGAAACTCCAACCATTCATAAATTACGATGCTCGAACTGAAAGTATATTGAAACACCGTGTTTCAATGAAACAAACTTGTATAGCCCAGCTTACCCTTGTTTTTGCCAATCATCCCTCGAATTTATGTCTGCCTCGTTAATTTAAACGCAACCAAATTGAGAGATCACGCGTTAGTTGGAATCAGTATGCTCGAAATCTTGAAATTACACGCCGTAAAACGCGTTGTAGAGATTCGTTGTGAATGAACGAGATCTCGTCAGCTATTCAAGGAGTTTTGCAAAAGAGGCACACGATTATACTAATAATTAACATTTTACAAATCGAATCTTCTTGCAACCTGTATTACTTTTTCAATTATTCAGACAAGCTTTCTAACCTATTCGCACGGCAGCCATTTGTATATTTTGTGGACAAAATGTACCTAGGTTAGGTTTAGGTTGGGTTTTGTAAAAGAGGCACACGATTATACTAATGATTAACATTTTATAAATCGAATCTTCTTGCAACCTGTATTACTTTTTCAATTATTCAGACAAGCTTTCTAACCTATTCGCGCGGCAGCCATTTGTATATTTTGTGGACAAAATACACTTAGGCAATGCAGTGTAGAAACGATTCAAAAAAACACTGAAAAGCTGACTAGATAATATGGCGGTATGGTAATAAAGAGAAAAGTGAAAAATATAACGTGTTACTATTTGTTAAATTTTCCAAAAAAAACTTCTTTACTAAACAAACAAAGAATTGTATATATATATATATATATATATAAATAGTTTATTACTATATATATATAATATAATATAATTAATATATATATAATTGTATATATATATGTATATGTATTAATAGTTTATTTATGATACTTTTTGAAACATTCTGGAATGTGTAAAGCTATCAAACAAAGTTCACATTCCCAAGTAGTTTCACTCCTCTTTTTCTATTTCTTTTTTTTGTAATTTTCACTATTTAGCATCTGCATATCTATTTGTCTCAACAGTTAACACGCCCCAATAATCATCCGTCAATGTTAGATTGATGATAAATCTATTACAGTGAGACTATCTCCTAATTTTTCCAAAAATAAAGGGTTTTATACCTGGTGTTTCCGCGAAGATAAAACTTTTCTGATTATTATCTTTGGGAATCCAATTCCAATTATATTAGCGTTATTTTCTCTGTTGAAGTTCCATTTGTTTCTATTGCATCCTCGTTATCAAAATCTTCGGAAGACGTACTAAAACGTCCAAAACGTTTTCCCTGCCTTTGAAAAAAAAAAAATCTGTTCATCGCTGTGTCGCTATGACTACACTTTTCAAAAATTATTTTTTGCCCGTGCTTAATTGCAAACAAAATTATTTCGTAATTAATCAAAACGGTGAAACGTATTTCGTATAATTATAATATAGAATAATTATTATCCGAAATCAATGGCGATACAACACAGCGTTGTATCCCTACTATTAACTTGCACACGTTAATGCATATTATTGCCACGAAAAATACACCACGAGTCTCACTCGTTATTATGGATTAACAACGGATTAAGCATTTAATTTCCAGAAATATCTTCAGCTGTTTTCCTCTACCTCTCACCCGACGAAACCCGATCCCAGTGTAATGATAAAAGAACGAAGGGTTAATGTATTATTTGTTTGATCAGAGGAAAGAATAAAAAGGACATTGGAGGTTGAAAAAGCAGGCAGCAATTAGCAAGCATGGGAGCGAGACAAATCGAGAAGAGAACCGCCTCTTCCTGCAGCGTTTTTAGGCCGGTCGTCTCCGTCTGTTGTTTTATAGTTCAACGACTCCTTTGCCAGTACCTCTGCCACCTCCGCACTCTGCCATTGCCGCCACAACCACCACCACCTCTCGGTTCACCTTCTCATTGTCGAGGCCTCTTTGTGCACGGTGAAACGGACAAACAGAACGAGGCAGCAGCCACGTATGATCGAGTGGTTGCCGCGGAATAATCGCGCGAATACGGAAGAAAGTGTGTACATACAACCGTGCCGGAGCGCCCTCCTCGAAACGATAAATATTCATAAGGAACGCCCCAGTGGTAAGGCTCCCTCTAACGAGAGAAACTCACAGCGTGGTATCCTTGTTCCGAGTTGGAACGCGACGTGTTTAGGAAGTCGGTCGCTAAATGATAAAGTTGAATCGTCTCTCCACTATTATTTATCTCGACAAAGTCTCTCTCTCTCTCTCTCTCTCTCTCTCGGGGATTCTTCTCGTGTCAAACACGCGATGGGCTCGTCCTTTTGAGCTACGATATGTCTCGAAAAAATTTTTTTGCTCAATAGATACGTCGAGACAAAAAAAGAAAACTTTGTACAGACGTGCATTAATTGGGGAAAAAATTCTACTATCGTGAAAACGATGATTTGTGTCAAAAAACTAAGTGAAAAACGTTTCATATCGTTACATATATGCATATATACTTATGTATATTGTACTTATATATATATATAAAATAATAATTATATTATAAAATTATAATAATTTTGTATATATTATAGTATATTTCATATAAATATTTTTTAATTATACTTTATATATACATATATATAAAGAACAATACATATACATACATCACATATATCATATGAAATTATTTATCTCATATATATATATATATATATCGTATGAAATTTTGTTTTTCTTTTCACACACAAAGAACTTGTATTAGAAATTTTTGACCAATGTTCCAGGTGCCCAACATCCGAATTTCATTTGCACCACGTTTTTAGATCCGTCACGTTTCCGAGCACGTAGTATCACCTACATAAATAACTCGGTTTTCTCTTTGTTCGCCCATTTCCGCAGTTCCGCGCGCACACGCGGCCATTTTTTCGCAGCGAGGAACAGAACGCAGAGATTTCTAGTCCGCTAAACTAGGAATGCTTTTGCGCCGGTACGGTGACTAGGGTCAACTCTCGCGATCCCCTTTCGCATTGCTGGTCTCCCCTGTAGCCCCCTTCTTTTCTCTCATCCCCTCTCTGTCTGTCTATGTGCCCGTCTGTCGTACCTTTGCTCGTAAAGGTTAAATGTATTTGGCTCGAGAAACGGGCAAGAGGAACAAGAAAACGGCGCAGCTGAGAAAACGAGTAAGAGAGAGGGGGGGGAAGAAAAGACGATGATAACCCTTCTTTCTCCACCTGCAACGGCTTTTGCTATGTATTATTTCTATATAGAATAATCGTCGCTACGTGTAAATACACGTATACTACGTGTGTACATGTGGACAATACGAAGACAGTATTTTACTGTACACTCACCTCTCGGATGTGTATATCGACAGAGAGAAGCTTGCTTTCCTGGCTCGACTGTAGCGCTCGACCGTACGAGCCTCGTTCCTACTACCGGCTGGCCGTGACACACTTATTCCATCGGCAAGAGAGCAAAGTGGCAGCCATCGCGAAAATCTCGCCGTTTTTCAATCAACTATAGATTGGCTCCTCGATCGAATCTTTTAAAAACCGTGATTTGTTCCATTATTTTCCATTATTTTTTTCTCTCTATGGAATATACAGTAGTGTATTACCACTCGAACTTCTGCCATTTCCCCCGTTTTAACCGTCCGTCGCTATCCCCACCACCAATTCTTAGAATTGGGCCCGTCTCGCTCTACCTTACCATGCGATCTACCGAAGGCCGTGTGAAACTTGACACTTGCACGATACAAAACGAGTGACACTTGTTACAGTTTTTTTCGGCACAATTCGCAGAATACGCTTCCCTGCTTGAGCGTTCGCTTTCAGTACCTACTGTCTATACATCTTGTGTATATGCTTTGTGTATATGTTCCTCTTTTTATCAACTGACATTGCTAACCAAAGTCAAAAGCAAGGACCATCATTATCCTTTGCATCGTTATTTTTCTAAGCACTTGACACTTCAAATTGCTGTGGCTCGCCGATATATTTGAAAAACTGTTGCACTGGAAAAAAGGGTGCTACGCCGAGCGGATCTTGCGAGGCTTGCCTAGCGAGTAGATCGACACAGACGCGTGTGCCTGTGTAGGTAAGGTACATATCCGGCTCTCTCAAGGCGTCGATTGATCGAGTTGCCGTGACATTTTTGTTTTGCTCAAGTTTCGCTTTTAACTGGTCGGGTGTAGAAGCAAGCCAGGCGGTGATCGTGCGAATTTTCAAAGTCGTGGGCTCGCTGGGGCTCGCTCGGGGTTTCACTCGATAAGGGGTTTGCGCGTATCGCAACAACACGCCCTTTAACGGACCTTAAGAGGAAAATATGCGAGAAACGGGCGTCACATCGAGCGTAAATTATTCGACGTGATATCGCGACAAAAAGTTTTCGCCGGTCGAGAATAATTCCTCTAACCTAGTCTGACAAAGTTGGGCAGAGGCTATACCTCCCGAGTTGCCTTGTTTTTCCAACGATCGCGTTTTAAAGGTACTTTTGCGTCCTTACTTTCAAGAGTATCTCCCCTTTACTTTGAAGGCTTAATACGCGTCAGACACATGCGTTTCTACACGCGAGGAATCGATCAAAGGAATCGATTCAGCCACGTATTCCGTTAACGATCGGAAAATGCACATTACCTTTTTTTTTTTTAATATTGTTTTTTATTATTTTGTCTGTTATTCTTCGGGCAAATGCGTTGCACAGTTCGTGGTGAATTGACTTCACCTTTCTTTCCCGATTTTTCCTTATCTCTTAATCGGTGATCACCAATTCTCATTTTTCTTCATCTGCTTGCAAACTGTGAACTCTGCGTCACGCCGTTGCAAATAATGTTGCGCGTTATTTCGTGCTCAAATATTTCTATTGTCAATCGCGATTATTTGTTCTTCAGCCAATCTGCCGATCTGGATAGCGAGTCAAGTTACCGTCATTCTGGGCCATCGATCAGCTTTAGTCTGTCGCGACTGTCGTTTACTCGATGTAAACTGATCTTTATAATTAACCATTAATTATGCATTTATACGCTGACTGAATTCATATTCCAAATTTGATATTATCTCTTTGCCTCGATATAT
Source organism: Lepidotrigona ventralis hoosana (assembly GCA_002806875.1). Taxonomy (NCBI): domain Eukaryota; kingdom Metazoa; phylum Arthropoda; class Insecta; order Hymenoptera; family Apidae; genus Lepidotrigona; species Lepidotrigona ventralis. The sequence goes on from NIPQ01090327.1 coordinate 22,384, forward strand.
CCTGAGCCATTTTTCGAGGAGGCAAAATGTTAGATCACAAATATGCACGTAGATATTTTTATACGTATATAGTGTATTTAGTTAATGCATTAATGTTAATGCCCGAGTTTATCGATTTCTTTTTCTTTTTCTTGCTTTGTTTTAAACATTGAACACCGTCTGGGTGCATTTACTGTTTATAATCTTTGCGGAGGAATTTTGGCGCTCGTGCAAAACACCACGGACAGTGGGAGGTTGCTGGGATTCGACAGCGCTTTTAACGCAAGGTCAATAACATCTACGTTGCTGCGCATTATTACGCACACCTACAAATACACTTGTGCACACGCCATTACTTGTGATCATCGACCGCGAGTCACAGAGGAAAAAGAGCGAACGACAGACATCGCTCTTCTTCCTTCTCTTTCTTTCTCGTGCCAGCGTGTCACTTATTCATTAGACTATTCATTATGCCGGTTTCACACGTGCGTTAATCGACATTGATTTCTTTTTTTTTTTTTTTTTTTTTTTTTTTACANCAACTTGGAAGGTGTGCCTTCACTGTTATCTTGCTTTTTAAAATTCTTTAAATGAAACTTTAATTTATTCGTTTTTTTTCAATTTCAGAACCTTAATTTATTCCGAGTTTATTCTAATGTGATTATGTAGCGTAAAGCAGAATCTAAATTTCATCATTATACTTTTTTTTGCACAATTTGCGTCAAGCAATGCACCTTGGAGTGCAAGAAAATTTCGCTAAGAGGTTAAGCAGTGAATCGAACGTTCCCAAACTCGTTTGAACACTGCATACACTGTATGATCTGTGCATAGTACAGGGTGTCCCAAAAATGAGTCGAAGAAAAGGAATAAAATTTTTCATTAAATCGAACTCGATTTTCTCAAAAAATATTGATGAAGAATATTTTAATGCTTCGAGTGGAAGTCTTTCTCATTCTTAGAATCACCTACAGCAGGGCTTTCCATATAGAGGTCGCAGAAATTTTAGCAAAAGTGAAAAATTAGTATGAATATTTAGCTTTGTCTTTAATACACCGATAAAATTTTATATTCGCACGTATACCAAAGAATAAATTTTTCGAATAAATTTTCTATATGATGTATTTTCAGCAAATGTTTGAACTCGTATTCCTAGTTTACGTATCTCTTATACCCAGCGTCGCGAAAATTTTATTTGTTAAGGCAAAGTTTGAGAACCCCTGACCTAGAGGTAGTACCACTATTTACAAGACACCCTGTATATATGCCGAGCACAGTACGACGAGGCAAAGTGTAAAAACATTGGGTCAACGATTTTTGTTTTACGTTGGAAAAAATATGTAGCTGATCGGCAAGAGTGCGAGACGATTCCACGCAAGCATCGGTGTTCTCGATTGGGAGGTGACTAAACTCCACGGAATCGCTGATTCTAGCAATGACGTGATTTCTGCAATGATTTTTAGTTAGCAACACAGCACGTTGCACCGCGCCACGTCGCACCGCGCTTACGTAACACGCGCCCATCGTTCGCTCTTGTTGGCCAAGCGTGCGCGCCTTAACGCTAGATCTGCCGACGATCGAAGTGTAAAATTTGTAGCGGAGAAATGAGAATGAAAGGGACAGGAAGAAAATTTACAACAAAGGGCACAAGCTTCTTCTGTTTATATATTTTACCAAAAAGATCACTCGAATCTCTGAAGCTCTCTATCTATCCAGGATCTTGTTCTAATCTTCTGTTAGAAAGAGGTTATGTTTTATTTAAAATGTATTAGATGGGTAACAAAATTACCAAAGGGTCGATCGATAAAACTATTAAAATTCTCAGCCCAAAACTCGAAGTTAGGTGAAATTGATTGATCATCGCATTGATAAAGAGGTTTCAAATTATTTCAATTGCAAGCGACTTGAAGTCAAGTGACGGGGCGAGCGTTGAGAAGTTTCAAGGAATATACAGGGTGTCCGCGTTTCAAGATCGAACTTCGCCAGTGCTTTCTATTCTATGTCATAGTCTACCTTTATTTCTTTATGTGTTCTTTCTTCAACTTTGAATTTTTTCTTTCAAATTTTCTAATTACCGTAAATACTTATATATATATATATTTTTTTTTTCTCTCTCAGAATTCTTATATTTCTTTTTCAAACATAATCAAACTTATAAACTTGACTCGGTCATACATGCAAACTTATTTATTTAAATTCTATATATTTTCATTGCAACTTTTCTATAAAGCTTTCGTGGATCTACGTTTATGCAATATTTTTCTCTTATTTCTATCTATGTAGAAAACACACTGGCGAAGTTTGATCACTTAAACCTTGTATACTGGTCTACTGACACCATGTATAAGTAGTTGGATCCAACTAAAGCAACGAGTTGGTGAAGCACTTTCGAATTACATCAATTCAAATTGATTTAAATTCAACTAACGCGATTAATCACGTAATTGTCCATAACCTCTCCGCTCCCTGCCCTTTAGCTACAACTTTAATTCGTCTCTGAATTTTCGGAGAAAGAAATTGAAATTCGCACGAGACTTAATCTCTTCGTTTTAAACGCAAAAAGGGGAGAGGGCTTCCCTCGCGTCTGGTTTCGTCCATTTTCTCAGAAGAAGAATCTCTAGTTTCTGATCCTCGAGTTGCAGTCGGTGAAAGAAAAAAAATGTCAGATGTCGCTGTTGATTACGATTGTACTTTTTGTCTGTGTTCTGTTAATTATTATTGTACGTTTGTCGTTTCGATGGCCTGGACGAACGATCGTAAATGACCGCCTTACCGACTAATGTTAACATCTTACTGTTATCGCTGGAATGACGTGTCCGGCACGTCGAGAATTTTTTTGTTCCAAAATTGCAATATTTTCTCAGTTTTAAGTATATTTAAATATAACCCAAGCAAAACAAATAATAAATTTATTGCTTCTTAGTATTAATTTCTATCCAGTGATATCGTACCGACGAGTTCAAGAAGTGGCGAATTATTGTATACGGTTTGGTCACTCGTTATGGTCCGCGAACCAGCTGCCAGCGCAAGGGTTAAACAGTACAACACGGAGGTTATTTATAGAAGCCCCTCCAGATTCTACCTGCAAATGTTTCCCCCTTTTTTCAGTGCGAAATGCATCACACGTTCTTCGATACGTTTTGTTAATAATCGGTATCTGCCAGTTATTTTGTGCGATTGCTTTCGCGTTTATAGAGACCGAGTATATAATTACGAATGTGCGCCTCAAGGTGTCTGTATCGTCACGTTGAAAATTGANTCTTCGAAAGAATGCACAAGAAAATACGTGCGACTCACGCGAGATTAGACGAACAACTCCCCGAGATACTGCGAAACAGCCGAGGTCTTTGCGCTTGCGCGTAATGTTCCTCCGCCGATCGACCTATCGCGTCGCTCGGCTCCCCACTCCCTCTCGGTTACCCTACCTCACCTAGTAAGACCGTTTCTACCATTCTCCCGAGCTTCTCTGTACACAGGGTGTGCCAGAAACAACTTTGGCTGTTTGTTTTCTTTAATTTCGCCGAAATTCAATATCTCCGTTCTCTACAAGGTGAAAACAAAACGCGATGTCCTTAAATCCACCAAATCGAAATTGCAATCGGATGAAATAATCCTGGCCGTGTTTCTCGAGATAAATATAACCAAGTACAACTTGGTCGCGACCAAGCGGTTGGTTGGAGAAAGGAATCTAACCTCGAAAATCCCGTTACCAGAGAGGAAATTTATGCCAATAAAATTCTGAAGTCCGTGTTTCTCGAGATAAATATAACCAAGTACAACTTGGTCGCGACCAAGCGGTTGGTTGGAGAAAGGAATCTAACCTCGAAAATCCCGTTACCAGAGAGGAAATTTATGCCAATAAAATTCTGAAGCGTGAACATTGAAAATAAAAATTAACTGGAAACTGTACTCAATTTTCTTGCGCGTGTGTTCAATGCATTGCTGAATCCGAAATACAAAATATTCGCGACATTTTTCTATTTAAATATAGCGAAAGGAGAATTGGACCGAAACTCTTCGTTTTTATAAAATAGGTTTCTTTCTTCCTCGCCTTAATTTCTCTCGTGCACGCGTCAAATGTCCAAATAGAAAAGAAAGATGATTACACGGACACTCGTGTCTTACCACTTCTCCTTCCAAACGACCCTGATAAGAGTCACTTTTGCGTTATCGTCATTTCATAAAAGTTACAACGTTCGTAACACTATACTCACGATGTTTTCACAAATTACAGAACCTTGTACCATAGTTTTATTCCGTCTTAAGTTCACGGTTAACCTTATCAACTTTTCCTCGATACTCGCCACTATTGCGCGCAAAAGAAAGATGAGAACTGTCGGTGCATGCTTGTATTAAGCATCACACACACAGAGAAAGATTAAGTTGGAGTTGAAGTAAAGTAGATTATTTAAAACAGTAACGGTGAAGTAGATAATTTAAAGAAAATAGACAATTATCACGTCAAGTTAAAGTAAAATAAGAGTAATTTGCCGGAATTGTTGGTGCACGGTGAAAAACCATTTTGAAATTTCTCGAATGGGTAAATAAGTAAATTGTCTATTGTAATGTTGTCAGGTATGGACGCGTGCAGAGCGTCAAGCTGCTGCCGCGGGGCGAAGAGTGCCCTGTGGATGGAGGCCCCGGTGGTTCCCTCGGAGAGGGTAACGAGGGTGGTTCCGGTTCCAGTTCTGGCAACGGTGGTAATGGCGGGAGCAACGGCCCCTCAAGCAGCACCGGGGGTGCCTCCGCGACGGTGGCGTTCATGGATATCAAGTCCGCAGCGAAGGCTCACGCGATTGAGCATACCCTGGACGAACGCGCCCTTACCACACAATACTACGAACCACAACACCTTCAGCACAGGTTTCCCTCGCACGGGTAACTTTTTTTTTTTACTTTCATAACGAATGAGTTCCAAAATCGACTGAAAAAGAAATTTACAATATAAAAGATGAAAAAGCTAATAAAAATTTATCCTTTAGTGTTTTACACANCCCTGGACCCTCAGATTAAGAGTCTGATGCTCTACCGACTGAGCTATCCCAACCTACAACTCTAGCATCCTAAATTTAAACCTAAACCTAATCCTAACCTAAACCTTTTTGAAGGATACTTACAAATGAAAAGTCTGACGTAAGTTCTATAATGAAAGAGAGAAAAAAGGATTAGAAAAAAGGACTTGTCTTGTCGAGCAACCTAACCTAACCTAAACCCTTTTAAAGGATACTTACAAATGAAAAGTCTATAATGAAAGTGGTATAATGAAAGAGAGAAAAAAGATTCTATCTGGTCGAGCATCATCAAAAGTAGTTAGTAGCAGTTGTGTGCATATTGGATAGATTTGGATAGGAGCAGGACAAAATGATGGATCATTTCTGCGTGTTGCAGAAGTTCGGAGGATCATGGCTCCGGCGGGGGTAGCGGGGCAGGAGTCGGCGGAGTGGTCGGCGGCAGCGGTGGCGGCGGCGGCTGCGCCGGCATCGTCAGCGGCAGCGGCGGCAGCGGAGGCAGCGTCGGAGGCGGCGGCGGCGGCGGCGTCGGCGGTTGCAGCAGCGTTGGCGGTGGTGGCAGCGGTGGCAGCGGCGGCGTCGGCGGCGGGGGAGGCATCGGCGGAGCAGCTGTTGGAGGCCCCGCCAACGGAGGCGGCAGCAGCGTCGTCGGTATTGGAGGAATCGGCATCGGCATCGGGATCGGTATCGGACTCGGCAGCAGCGTCAGCGGCAGCAGCGGCAGCGGTAGCGGCAGTGGCGGTGGCAGTGGTGGCGTCGTCAGCGACCGCGAGAGGGACCGCGAGAGGGAGAGGGAGCGGGATAGAGAGCGGGAGCGAGAGAGGGAGAGGGAGAGGGAGCGAGAGCGAGAGCGAGAAAGGGAGCGAGGCGGCGACAGGGACCGGGAGCGGGAGCGGGACCGGGACCGGGACAGGGACCGGGACCGCGAGCGGGAGAGAGACCGCGAGAGGGAGAGAGACCGGGAGAGGGAGAGGGAG
>NIPQ01090328.1:1813-20867 GCA_002806875.1 Lepidotrigona ventralis hoosana
AGGTACTTTCTTTTATAATTTTTTTTTTTTTTTTTAATCAGGAAACAAGTTAAATTGAAAGAACGAGTGAGAGGGGTAAGAGTTAATGCAACAAAGTCGAGCGTAAAGATGTGTTCTTTGTGCAAACGAAAAAAACACCGGCTCGTCTTCTCGGTTTCCATTTGTGGCGTGAGCCATGATCTCTCGTTCCTCGGCCCATCGATTCATCCCCTATAGATCATCGTCCACGGTGAGATTCACGCGCACGCAATCATCTCGACCAGCCGCGGCAGTCGCGGCCTATCGAAGAGGATCGGGAATCGGTGCCTGACAGAGATTATTCCGCGGACGATGGTTAAAGCTAGGCAGCCCTCTGATCGGCACTTAATCTCGCGATTAAATTAAACCACAGAGCGCAGAGTTAGTTAAGCATTTAATCAAACTGGTAATTGGAGGTTGTACCGGCCTAATGGAACCGCTCTGTAGCGACCTTTGCTGACTGATGAATGTACCAGCTTGCTCAGTCGACTCGCCGCGAACCCAATAATCGGACACACGATCCGTCCGCTCGTTATCGAATGCAACTCGCGAAAATCATGTGCATTTTGCTTCTGAGAGTCTTTGAAAAAGAAAAAAAAAAAAGAACAGGAAAAAGACTGTCGGAATTCTTATTGATTGATTCGATAGTGATTTGTAATTCCTGTTATCGAGATAAAAATTAGGGACGAGAGAAAATTGAAATCTTGGAACCTCGAAACTTCGTGTTATTTATATCGATTCTTAGAATCTCGTGTAAATATCAATTGTTTTATAAGTAATATTATAATTATTTAATTTTTCCCTTTTTTAGTTCTGTTTATATATTTACATGGGCTTCGCTTCTTCAATTGTACCTTAATTGTTATTCCAAGATATTACGACGAGATATGAGTTTATTTTTATTTGATGAGGATATCATACGTTGGTTCTGGAAGTTCTTTAATTTTTGTTAGACGTATCGCGACACTGTGGGTTGTTTATTGCGATATTATACATACAACATAGTTGAAGTCGATTCTTTACCAAGCTCGGGAGTCCATTCTCTACTAAAACGTCGCCCACTTATTACCAATTTTGAAAGGAGTTGAATTTGATTACTTTGAAGAACCGTTTCAAATAGGTGATGTCATAAACTGAAATACTTTGTGCCGTGTCTCTTGAATACTTGTGTCTATCCAATTTATCAACAAACTCGCAAAATGTCCAATTTTAAATTTATTTAATATAATTGAAAATTTATTTTTAGAATTAACTTAATAATACGGAATTTGTCGAGTAACCACGATTAGGCCAATTTTGTTAAGTGATAATTTACAGTTCACAATGATTATAATATTAAATTATTAAATTATTAAATTATTAAATTAAATATTAAACTAATTATAATATTAAATTATTAAATTAAATTATAATATGAAATTATTATAATTCAATTTACTCATAATCTAAACCCCTTAAGCTCGAGATCAAAAATACAGGTGAATGAAATGTAACTCAAATGAATGAAATGTATATAGTATCAAATAAGTAAAATATTCTATACCATACACAGAAAGACAAAGTAGTTTTTAGAGATTGAAATTTACCTTGATGTTCGATTTATTCTTCCTGGACAGAGACTTGAACCAGCCCTTCCTCTCGGCTTCTTGTCCCTGATTCTCTCTGGTGAGGGTGTTACTCGACTCGCAGAAGGATTCTTCTTCTCTGGTGAGCGTACCCGTAGATCTCGACAGCCTTGTCGGTCTGGGCGGACTGGGACTGCCGCTGGGAGTGGATAGGCGTCTTCGTTGGCTGTACTCTTCCTGCAAAAAAAAAAAAATATACATTTATAAAAATATGTACTTTCATGTGCCGACCAGGAATTCACATATTCATCAAAGTCTCTAAGAGTTAGAACATCTTGCACTGATTGTAAGTATTAGAACATCTATTCTTATTGGAAAACTAAGGAAATTATATTCTATTTATCATCGTATGTGATAGAACTACACAGATACGAAAGAAATGACAGACTTATGACAAAATAATTAGAAAATAGAAATAGCAAGAAGATTTTAATTTATAAAGGAAATATCAGTAGGTATTCTATAATGTTATATACAGATTGCGAATATTTGCACATTTGCACGTAATAAATATTGTATCTCGCGTCAGTTAACATTTAAATAGTAAAAAAACTGAATTGTAGTGATTTATGCCATGCAACTAAAAATTTGAGGTTTATTTCTACATCTCAGACACTCAACAGAAATTAACGGCAAGATCGAATTAAATTGAAAATTCTAAAACCAAATAATTTAATCGTAAATCATTACCATAGCCTTGACAACAACAGTTAAAAATTCAATTAATTTACCGCGATACTAATTACTTCGTTAATTCCAGAATCAGAAACCAGTTAAGTAGCAAGCAGTGAAACAACGTGCAAGAATTACATAAATTGCATCTGCAAGTTGCAATGTAAAAATAGAATTCAGTAACGCAAATTGATTAAAAAGGAAATTACAAATGAGACGTTGCGTCAACGTTTTAATCTCAGTAATAAACAAAAGCAAGTGGTAGTTTCAAAGAAACGGGGAGGGGGGAGGGGGAGAGAAAAAAAAAAGACGACCGATCACTGAGCTTCAGCGACGTTTCATTTCGTTAGCCGAGATCTGGTTTGCATGAAACTCGAAGAAACGCGGGTAGACGCGTGTCCGTTTCATTCCCGGCGATGTCTACGTCGTCATTATTATTATCATGTTTTGCATCACCACCATCATCAACGCTGCCACCTCCGTCATTTACCCTTGCTCTCTCGCATGCATAACACACCGGCCACGGATAGCTCCGGGCGTTTTATCGCAACTCTCTGCCTGTTTATTCATCGATACACTCGCAAAACAGCCACTATGGTGTAAGAGCGGTCTATCCGTGCTCTATCTGCCGTTGCTGTTCCGAGGAAATGTTTGCTTCCCGCGAACGAGCGTAATTTTCACCGATGGAAAAAGTACATTGCGATTCTTCGACGGATTTCTTCGGCTTGGACCAATCGTGTTCGATTACCTTTAAAATTGCACGATCTGATTCGATTATAGTTCGAGCTCGATCCTCCATTTCACAGTGATTTTAACGTTGCGCAAGACAACGAGCTTGTATTATTTATTAATTCGTTGGATAGTTGTCAATTATTTTTGTAATATTTCCGTGTTGAATTTCTTATTTGTTACGTGACGGAAACTTCAGTTGCTTTGAATCTACTTGTACCCATTTTATCGATTATACTTCATCTCTGGATAATATTGTCTTAAATAATTACTTTTTTTCATAACTAGCAAATAATTAGACTAGAACTACTTTTTTCAATTAAAATTCAGTTCGTGGATGTAACAGATCCGTCAATACATCTACATTCAGTAACGAAATTCAACTTCTTTTTTCTAGAGAGGAGACGGACTTTACCATGCTCGGAAAACGGGAATCCCCGATGACTTTGGTGCCTTATATGTTCATTTGTACTCAAGTAAATATAGTAGTTACAAGGGAAATTTCCAAAAGATGTAAATACGCCTATATTAAGAGATAAAAATTGTAATCGTTGTACATGAGAAACCATTAAATGTACTTGTAGCGGCTACGACCAACACGTCCAAAGCTGTCCTCATATATTCCTTCCAGAAAATACAGAAACACCAACCGCAAATGGCTGCCGTTGACTTACAGATCAATATCGATCACAAAGTTAAGCAACGCAGGTGCGGAGCAATACCCATCTCTGGGATGGGTGACCGTTGTCCTCGCTCAACCTAGAGACGTCTAGCCGTAGAAACAAATACAAGTGTCTGGGGTAGGGGTCGCTGCCATCAGCCCCACTGATGAGTCTAGGCTGGCGGCCCTGAGACGAAATAACTGCATAATAACCGATCCATATCCTAAGTCTCTCTACATACTTTCCGAGGTTCCTAGTAATTATTTTACGAAGTCATTTAGTAACATCTACACTTGTATCGATGTATCACAGACATGTGAGGCAGNATCTACACTTGTATCGATGTATCACAGACATGTGAGGCAGAAATGGGCGCCGGACGTTGTGTTCGCGGGCGCGAAGGACCGCGAGCTACGATGATCCAGCAGTGCATGCGTTACTCTTCAGCAAACCTTTCGATACGCAATATAATAACATATCGCGCGTACGCGGCCGCGGCTCGTACCCACCGCATAAACTCTTAAATGACTCACAATGAATAGCCCATATCGCGGAATCATCTGCATAGTACAAGCACGGCGCACTTCCCTCGTACTCTCCATATATACGACCAACAATATCCCCGTATGCTTTCCATAACGAGTTGTGGTACGAACCGAGCAACGGGTTCGACCGCCCGACGACGACAAAGATGACGGCGACGAGCCAAAGGATGGCTACGACGACGACGACGACAACGACGAGAGAGAAGGCGAGAGAGGAGGAGACAGAGAAAGAAAGAAGAGAGGAGCAAGGATTCTGTACCCTAAGGGCATTGTGACCCACGCACCGCCCTGCTAACTCTCACAGCACCGCACCGGCGCGGCGTTGCTCTTCCTCCTCTCCCGGTTTCCTTTCCGCTCCGTTCATTCTTCCTTTCCCCGGTCCGCTCATCGACCTTCCTCTCTCCAGCTTCATTGCGGAACGCGTTATGCCCGGCTACTCCCTCGCAGGGACTGGCGTGGGCCGTTAAGATTGGGCTAGGTCTGGGCTGCGCGTCTCTGTGCGCAACGCGGCCCTTGCGCACACGCGTGCTGCTCGCTTGCACGCACCAACGCTTGCCAACCTGTCCTGCGCCTATATCCCTCAGGTGTGCACGTGCTCACGTGCCTCTTTTGCTCGTGTGTTAGGCTACGTTGCGCGCGTACACGCGCGAGTGTACGCGTGGTGACAGAGTCCCACGTGTGCGTGCATGTGCATCGACACGAGGCCAGTCTTTTCTGTTTTCAGCTATATAGGCGTGTGTCCGTGTGTCGTTTACGCGTGTACGCGCGTATTTAAAGGCGTATTGCGATGGTGTGCGTCGCAGAGGCGAGCGTGCGAGGCCTGTTCCATCCCCGACGCATAACTCTGCAACATTAAACCGTGGGTCAACGTAGATTACGCATAAATCCAGGGGAGGAGCGATTTATGATGTCAACCGACACCATAACCGCCTTTTAGCCCTGCGGATTTTCTGCTCCTCTGTTCAGGTCACTTTGTTTTTGGCAGGATGAAAGAACCCGTTAAGCTAGAATGGCTTTGTCTTACGAACGAAAGATTTAGTTACTACAAATGACTTAAATTTGTATATCGTTGACACAGAAATGTGCGTGTACTATCACAAAGTGTAGTCCAAAGAAATTGGAATTATTGTTTACACTGCAAAGATCTAACAGTTCAATCAACTGCACGTTTATTATATAGATATCGTAGGTTATCGATCGTTTATACCCTCAATCATGTTTCACACACTTTTAATCGACGTGGTAAAATTGACACCTAGAAATCGCTGCATAAATTCTCCCAATTAAGTTTCTTCGGGTGCGTGTGGGTCTAAGTAGCGGGAAACGCGCGAGGGCAAACACCTACGTAACGAGGTCTCCTCTTTCTTCGAGGTTCTCTCACCCTTTGTCGAGATACCCTGGGCGTAAATCGACAGGGTTCGCGAGCCGCAAAAACTGTTCATCTTAAATGGAATGTACGCAGATTGAAACCGAGCTGACCGCGCGCCCGGATCTCCATAGTCTCGATGTTTTTATTTTCGAATCGGCGGGATTACAGTGTGCGTATTGTATCGTAAAACCAAGAGCACGCCGGCGAAGAGGAGTTTAAGAGGAATTGAACGTGAGCAAGGGCGAAAGAGAGAAAGAGAGAAACTGGAGCGAGAAATAAGAAAAGAGGGAACCAGGTACAACGAAGGGGAATGCGAGGCAAAAGGAGGGGAGAGAAGTAGGGCGCGCACCGTATAATGCCGGCGCGAGAAAAAGTATAATGAGAGGGAATCCCGCCGCTGTAAGTACAAAGGAATATTACAGTAAGATCTGTAACGTGCAAAGCCGCAAAATAAACGAAGCACGCGTAATGGGGTATCGGCTCTGTCGTCTCCCCTGTGGCGCGGCCACAGCTGCCGCGCACGCGTGTTACACTATCTGCGCGCAGGCCTGCGCAAACAGACTAATAAAAGGCACTGAGCAGCGAGCAAGGGAAGCGAGCGAGGAAAGCGAAAGAACAAGCGGGAAAAAGCCGCGAGACACGGTGCAAGAAAATCTTGGATATCTCGCCGACAGAGGACNTTTTTAATTTTTTTTTTTTTTTTGTTAATATTCCGATGGAAATATAATTGCCGCGATTGTGTTGGTTTGAAACAAATCCGAAAATATATTTATCATGGAATTACAAGTATATATATATATATATATATACTGCACATTAATGAACTTCAACAATATACGTTTAATACTTATTGTACGTTTGAAACGATTATTCATGCTGTATACTAATTTTTTTGTAAACATGCATGTACATTTTTGGATTGGTTTCAGACTCGATCAATATACGATCGGATTTAACATTTGTACAATTCCTATAAGCGTTCGAATACTTTCGTAACTATTTACCTGTAGTTAATATAATTAGTTGCATTCAAATAAACTGATTCGGTAGTTTGTGATTTTGCAAATTTGTCTTAAATACTCGTGTTTCTTTAGTTTCATTAATCTTGAACTTTTATTTTCGTTTCATCGAAACGACAGAAATGATCAAGATCTTTCGTATCTCAGATATTTACAGCGTACTTCACAATTCTACGATTTTATTGGCCTCAGTGGATAGAAAATAGGTTTCCTAAGACTCTAGACGACAATTTACACGCGTTGAAACTTCGTTAGTTCCGCGAGTCCACGTGGATAATCGATAGAACGCAACGTTTTAAACAGTTGGCGTTAAAATTAGAGGTGCGTCAGAGATACGACTGCGAGGCAGTGCAGTCACTCTGCGCGTTATTGCGGAAGTTGCGTTCGAACGATCGTAAGGGAACCGTTCGCGGTGATCCACGACGATCGGATAAGCGCGAAGATCATGGTTGTAAAAGAAGCTTATAAAGCCACACTTTATACGACTGTCCCTGGCTATTCATCTTGGCTTCTGTCTTTTAGAATGTAATATAAAGATAGCCACGTCGGCTACTATGTATATCCAACCTGCGTATTTTTCCTCCGGGTCGTTTCACGCGGGGCAATTAAGATTTCATGGTTTACATCTCGAGTACAATAAGGAAGTGTCGAGGATCATCGAAGGAATTTCTGACTTTATGAATTCGAAATTCGGCGTTAAATCGAAACGATGAACTCTAAGTGAACTATGCGTCAAAATACGTACGTGTGTAATTGAATTTTATCGATTAATCGATTAATCGGTGCACAATTGATCAAAATAGATAATTTTAGATTTTTCAATCGCAAAATGTTATAATTACGCATATACGTAGAATGTAGGGTATCCGAATTTTTAAAAGTTTTTGAAATTCAAAAATTTTTAATCGGTAAGAGAAATTTTACACGTTTTAGTGAAAATTTTCTATTGCGAAATAATGTCACAATTTGAAATATTGCAATTTTCGTGATTCATTTTTATTAAATATCGAACTGCGATATCTCACTTTTACATATACACTACTGTGTAATTATAAAATGAATGATACGTACAAATATTCAGGGATTATAAACGTTCTGCACGTTTTTCACCTACAACGCGACTTCAGATTTCGAGATTAAAAAAAAAAAGACTTTCCTATTTCCTGTCTCTAACGAAAATTCGAAAAATTTTATTTTCAAAGGGCAAAATAAATTCAGCAATCATCCAAGATTACGTGACAAAGGTACTAAAAATACCGAAAATATGTTGGAATTTTCGAAGAAACGCCAAGAAGATACATCTGAAAGTAAATTCAAGGGATATGAGAGAGGAAATCCTACCTGATTGATGTCGCTGCCCAGGTCCCGCGCACTCTTGGCGCTCCTCAACTGATCGCCGCGGTACTCCCTGTACCTGATCGTCACTTCGTCGTCGGTGAGCGCGCCGCTGCCGTTTCCCCTCGCGTTCTTCTTGTTCTTCTCCTCTTTGGCCTTTTTCTCCTTCTTGCTGAACAGCTGCTTCACCTTGCTCATCGTGCCGCTCTTCTTCGCCGCCTTCTTCTCGTACTTCTTGTCGGCGCCGGAGGGCGGCTTCGCGGTCACCGGCGGCGACTTGCCCGTGTCGTTGGAATATTTATCGTACTTCCGTTGCTCGTTCGGCGTCAGATTCATGCTCCTATCGGTGTGCCGTCTCTCGTGTTTGATAAATTGCCTCGTGACGAAACCCTCGTCCTCGGACTCGATCTGTTCCCGGCGATCGACCTCCTGCGAGTCCCGTCTGTAATCGTTCTCGATCCCGGAATCGGCCAGACGATCCTTCCGATCCGAGTCACTGAGTCGTGTCTCGCGGTGTCGCCGCTCCGTGTGCGTTCTGGTCTCTTGCCTGGTGTGCCGGGACTTGCCGCCGTCGTGGTAGGCTCTCGGTGGCCTGGCGGGACTCTCGTCGAACGGCTGCAGCCGACCGACACTCGTCTTCACCCGCGGGCTCTCCCTCGCGTCGGAATCGTCGAAATAATCCAATCGGTTGCGCGACCTTCTCAGAGGTTTCTTCGGATCTTCGTCCAACATTCGACCGTGTTCCTTTCTCAACGTGCGCGACGACGTCTCGTCGTATCGAGTTTCGCAGCGGATCGAGTCCCTGGCCGTGGTGTCCGAGTCGTATCTGCTCGAGTTGTAGCCACCGCGATCGGTCCGTATTCTCGGCGGGGAACTGTCGTAATCGTCGTGAATCGGCTGCTTGCTGCTGGTGTAACGTTGAGTGGTGCGAGTCTCCTTGTAGTACTTGGACTCCAATTGACTGCTGGTCATCTGCGATATGTCCGTGTCGTAGTCGTCGTTCGGGCCCTCGCGCAGGCTGTCCAGGTGTCGTTTCGCGAACGGCGACCTCTCTTTTCGTCCGTTCATCGCCGGACTGTCAGACAGAAGCGGCCGGCGTACGTCCCTCGCGTTCACGTAATCGGCGTGACTGGTCAAATTCTCGTGCGATCTGCTCGTGTATTCGCTCCTCAACGCCCTGACGCGCGAATTCTCACGCGCGACCTCGTCCAAACGCTGCGTCGACTTGCTCATACCGCGAATCGACTCGATGTTGTTCTTCTTCTTCGGCAGGTAGCCGTTTTCTCTGACCGGTCGTCTGACCTCCCTGTCCAGGAAGTCGTCGCTCTTGGAGAACTTCCTCTCGGTCGCGGTGAACTTGTTGTTGGCGATCATCGGCGAGGGAATGTTCTCCCTGGGCTGCTCGCCTGGAAAGTGACGAGTGACGGTGCTCTCGCCGGGACGAAGGCCGGACGATTTGCTGTAAGGGCTGGTCGAGTTTCTGGCCGCGTGGTACCGATCCTCCGGGCTGGTTCTACTCCTGTCGCCGAGGAACGGCTTCAAATCGTCCGCGTAGCCCTCGTGCGTACGCGTCTCAACGATGTACTTGTCCCCGTACTTGTCTGTCCTCGTTTCCACCGTGTATCCGTCCCTCGGCTTCGCGTCGATGTAACCGTCCGACGGGATCTTGTTGGTGATCTTCTTCTCGTAGCCGTACACCTTGCCGTTGTCCTCGTGTATTTCCTTCTCGAAGATGTACTTTTCGCCGTTGCTGTTGGTGCGCGTCTCCGTAATGTACGTGTCCATGTAGCGTTTGGGCGAGGCGACGCGGTTTGGGGTGACCGGCGATGGGACGATCGGCTTGTCGATGATCTCGTGCTCGGACTTCTTGATCGGCACGTTCGCGCTGTTCTTCGCGGCGAACATCTCGTCGGCCAGCAGCCTCGACTTGATCCTCGACTCGAGAAGATCGCGCCTGGCGCTCAGCTCGGACGTTTTGTTCGATATTCCGCTGTGTGTATTCTGCCTGCCGGAGAATTCGTTGCCGTCCCGTTGCCTGGCGTCCGTGCCGTCGGCCCTGCCTCTGCCGGACGTGTCGACGAACACCGTCGTGGACGTGTACTTCTCCGGCTTGTCGTACAGACGTCTGTCGATGTCTATGTCGAACTCGTGACGCCGTTTCGCGTCCGCGTTTCTGCTCGCGTAATCCTGCACGCCGGCTGCGTAGTGGCTGGAGAAGTGCGTGCTGCTGTTCTTCCTGTCCTCCTCGTACCTGGACTTGAACGCGTTGATCTCGTTGTTGCGACGCAAGTCGCTGCTGTACGAGTAATCCGTCCTGCGGTACTCCTTCTCCGCAGGACTGTTCTCGCGCGACGAGTCCTTCCGCTCGAGCCCAAGGCCCTCGTCGCTGTCCGAGTGACTTCTTTGCGCCTTCTTCTTGTCGGTCTGCACCTGAGCGTAGATCACGTTGGTCTGCGGGGGCGGCGGGCTGCAGGACTCGTTCGGCCTGGTGTAGGAGAACGGTCGGTTGTTGTTGTGACCGAATCCCGGCCCAGGCGAGACCATGGTTTTCGTTAGCTGCGGCGGCGGTGACCGATCGCTGGACAATCGATGAATCATCTTGTGTATCGTCGATTCCTCGCTTGCAGTTCGTTGCTGCAGATCGTATCGACTGCTGTGCAGCATGCTACTTGCGGCGACCTTGTCCACCTCGTCGACCCCAGCGTCCTTTGCCACCGGCGAGGGAGTCCGACCTGTCGCCTTCTCCTCCTTCTTCCGCGCTGTAGCTTCTTCCTTGCTTCTCCTTCTTTCGTCCTCTTCCGCCTCTATCTCGATGGGTATGTGTCTCACCACTCCCTTGCCCTCTCTCCTAGGCGATATCGGTGGCTTCCCGATTCGGCTCGCTTCCTCCACCTTCTCTCTCGTCTCTGTCGTCTCTCTCGTTCGTTCGCTCACTCTCCCCTCGGCATCCGTGGCGGTCTCCTCTTGTTTCGACTTCTTCGCCTCCGGTCGGCTACCGTTCTCCACGCCACCGAAATGGAACGGCTGGTGATCGACGTGCGACGGCGACGCCTCGATTATCGGCGACAGCTGCTTCTTCGCGCGGCTGCTGCCGAGATGCGATCCCTCGCTCTCGCTGCCGCTCCTCTTCCGATGAGACCTCGACGAGCTGGCCGCGTCGCTCGCGCTACGTCCCACCGGTTTCCGTTTACGCTCTAACTTCGGTGAGAAGAACCTCGCTAGCGAGCCCCTCAGCTGCCTCCTCGCGCTGGCATCGCTGGCGCTCCGCTCCAATGCTTTCTTCTTCGGCCTCGGTGTTGCCTCGACGACGAGATCCGCGCTGCTCGTGGTCGCGCCGAGTTCCTCGCTCCTGCGTCTCACATCGAGCGGCAGTTCCGGCCTCTTCTTGTTACGCCGCGCCGGAAGTGTGCTGAATCGGCCGGGCAATCGTCGGTTGTCGTGCGCCACGCAGTGAAGGCTCTCTGCCTGCTGTAGCACCAGCGCCGCCTCCTGTGCCAGGTCCTCTTTGCTCCTAGACGCTATGCTCTCCTTGTGCACCGGAGTGGCGATCAGCCGGCCTTCGCCATCTCCTACGAGTGCCGCGGTCACGCGGGGTGCTCCACGTCCTGCAACAATCACGTTCGCAACGAGGTTTTTTTTTTTTTTTAATCGGAGATTTACGATTACACGATTACGAATTATTTCATTTTATTCGTGCGAAATATTATTATCATTTAGCTATAAAAAGTACTCGCATATCGCTGTATTTGTATTGCGATCGGCAACATTGAAACTGGTCACGGTGAATGATCAAAGTGAAATTTTCTAGGTCCAAGTATAATAAATTTCGTGTCGTTTAATTTAATTTAATCTTCGTTAACTACAAAAATGATATTTTGTTGGAAAAGTACATGCAAATACTTTTTACATTTTTGTTACATGCCACTCTCAAAATTCTTGTGAATATTATTTATATTTATTACTATTTACTTGTTATTTTTTTAATTTCTTTCAATATACTTGCATCGGACTTAAATAGTGTTTCTGTTACATTTAAGATAATTACGTTACGGGTTTACGTTCTCAAATAACAGCGAAACAATCTTGTTAAATCGTTAACACGAAGCTGTAAATTTTCGCGACCAAGCCGACGAAGCTCAATCCTCACGGCATTAAGATGCTAGAAAGAAGAAAGTCTGTCGTGGATTATTAAAAGCGAGGAATAACAAATTAAGGCTTAAGCAACGCTAGAGAAACTAATGCGTTGCTTCACAGTTCTCCTCTGTTAATTCCCTCTCGTATTAACCTTCGCGGTAAATCGTCCAGGCATTAGCTGCCATTTTTATAAGGACGTGCTAGTAATTTCCGACTCTCCGCATCATCCTAATTGCCGCGCGATTATCGTCGCGCCAACCATCAAACGGATTAATTATCATTCGTTTAATCTGACGATCGTTCTATTTAAAAAAAAAAAAAAAAGAAAATCCGAAATTTCCACAACTCGAGCGTTTTCGAACAATTGTTATTAATAATTAATAAAATGAGAAACAATCGTATAAAAAAGAAATAGATGATGAATCTGATAAGTTTTGTAATGTAAATTTCGAACGAGCAAAAATCCAAAAGATACGTTTATTTTATTAGTAAGAACATTTGTGGCACGCTTCATACATTAACAGCGTAAGAAACAAACGTAAAAAAGAAGGAAAATTATTGCAACGCTAGAAAAATATGAAAAGAAAAAAAAAAAGAAAGGAACACTTCAATCTCATTCAAAACAAGTTTTGCTCGAGTAAGAAAGTAAAAGACTTTAATACTCGATCGTAGATTTTTACACGCACTTGTGGCAGACGTAGATGCATAAAATATACAAAATATAGTATGCTTTATTCGGTGGACGAAATCAATTTCAACTCCGGCAATCGTGCGTGGAGAATAAAACCGTTCGCAAGTGTCATAATTCCTAAAGCATCGTAAACGAAATCGTAACGAATTTTTTCGTTTCTCTCCAGCAACAAGCAATACGCGAATTCTACGTGATCCACCAGTTTTAACGACCGCAGCTTCGCGTCGCAGAAATTTTAATTGGACGACGCTGGACGTCCGAAAACGATACCCATTAGCAGGATAATGGATTGTTCGAGGAACAGTCAGACGTTATTGGATTTGTGAATTAGCGATTTATGTTAAACAGGCCGGACTGGTTGACCAGAGCGGTTAATCATCAAGTTTAATGAGGTGTAATGTAATAATCAGGTGCTGGTTGCTAGTAGAACAAGTCGGATACGAACGAAGAACAAGTGCAGGGGAGATATCGTCCATAATCTTCTTTATAAGAAATACAATTCGTCGAATATTTGTCCTTCGTTGTTTCGTGCAAATGATAGTGAAATCGAACCGTACTCGATTGTGCAACAAATTCGTTCGTCGCTCGAAAAATTTGTGACGTTTGTTGATATTTCAAAAATATTATTCTAAAAGTGTTATCTTAAAAATGTGTATTATACAAAATTGTTGTATACCATCAGATAATAATATAATTCATTCACGATGAATAGGACACATAAATGCTGTTCATAGTTGTATTACATAATGAAAAGAGATAGAAAGAAAACATGCATTAAATATTCAAAGCACGACACAAAACTGAAAATGTAATTGATAATATAATATCATATGATAATATAATATCAATTTTAAAATATTAAAAGATTAAAATATTATTTTAAGTAATTTTTTGATAGGCGAAAACTTTATAGTTACTTATTCATTTGCAAAGAACAATCAACCAAATAATACACGTTAATATATTATACTGAGACATAGTAAATGGATCTAATACACCGATCGAGCGTTGTTCAATTACTTTCTTACATCAAGCTTGATGAATATTGATCATAGTTAAATAAATTAGTTAAATTTCATTGATGCTCGTTTATCGAGTTCGTTCGTGGAAAGTGAAACTGGAAAATGGCTTATCCGACAGGCAACAACTGCAAGACCTTTCAAACTTCTACACGATGATTTAGCTACGTTCTAATTATATATCATAAGTAATTTAGGCTTCTCTGCATCTTCTGTTTTGTTTCATTTATTTATTTTTATAATACTGATACCGATCTTTGTAATGCAACAATATTGTTGTAAGATGTGATAATAGAATAATATTGATATAAAATATAGCAACGTTAACAACGTTGAATGTTGTTTAAAAGATCAAGCAATTCAAGAATATTGTTCTTTACATTTATCATTCTACTGTATTCTTTAAATCATGTTGAATACGTTCGCGGTTTTCTATTGAAATTTTAACCAAGTTTCTTCAATTCCAGAAAAATTACTAAACAGTAGCAGATAATAATAATAATAATAATAATAATAATAATAATAATAAAAGAAAGTTTGACTTCACTTTCAAATGCAGACTCAAGCATGTCGAAAGTGAAATTAAATTAGACCTTGCAATTGAAGTGTTAAAAAGTATGCACTTGATGCAATGTTTGAAATCTGTAACTGTACAATGTTCAATTCGAATCAGCTTGAGATTTCTTGAATCAACCGAGACTTTCGTTGTCCGACTTTTCACGACGGATAATGGAAATCGTGGTTCAATTTAAAATTCAACTGGAACCCGTACACGAACGTAATACGCAACTTGACCTTTTCAACGTGAGCCCGTAAACCTACGGTTTCAACTAGCAACGATTGGATAGGACATAGGAAATCAGTTCTACACGAGTTCAACGTTTCAGGCTTCGTGTCATTCGTCGACAGAACATTCCAACTTAATCGATCAGTTCGTTTCGAGGCAAGAAAGTAGTAGAGAATTAAAAAGAAATTGAGATTAAAAAAAAGAAAAGAAAAAGAAAGAAATAGGAAATTTAGAACTTCAAAGGTTCAGAGATGAATTTCAAGCTTGTTGAGTACTGTACCATTGATATTTCTCAATAGTTCTCTAACGAGACGAAAAAATTTCAAATACCTCGCAAAGCTGTTCAAACAAAAGGTAGTCCGTGTCTCATTTAATATTTCCCTCTGCACCGTGTGTTCACACAAAACGCATAGCTGGGAGCAATCATTCGATGCTCCCAACAAATATCATGCACTAGTGACCTTTTCACGATCGCGCGTACCTTCCACCAGAACCATAACTCGATGCGCTTTCCACGCTCCAAGTTAATTGACGTACCAACAACGGCCGCCATTTTTTATGATGTCCGACAATCGGAGAACTCGCCGTACAAACATCCAACTTTGACATTTAACTCTGGAGTAATTTTCAGTTTTCGGGAAACACTTGAAATTAAATTGCTAAAAAAAGCTAGAAATAACATAGGCTTAGCTCGAGTCTACGCAATTTAATTTTATTTAATTTTGTTTAAATGCGGCTCTTGATTTTTAATGAACATCAATTGCATTATGCAATTTTACATTTTGACGAACCGCTGAAGAAATCGACGTTCCGCTCGTTGAATGTTATAATTAAATATATAATTTGGTTATTCTTATGTATTGATCTAATTACATATTATGTGCATTCTGTAAATCTCAAAATTCCCCTCCCCCCCCAAAAAAACGGACAAATAAATTTGAATAATAATATTATGTAAATAAGATAATAGTCAAATTTTTCCGAATTATCTCGATAATCTCGTGTCACATGACATTACTGTATCTTAATTAAATTCCTTCATTTAACGTCTCTTATATGCAAATCCTTCTTAATTTTCAGTGTCGTATCGAAACGGTATCTCGAAATCCTCGAGTGTTACACTAACGTTCTCACAATTCTCACTCTTAATTGCCCCCTGGAAAATCGTGTTCACAACGTGCGTATTACAGGAGATTTGCTCGTACGCCGGTTTGAACCAACTCATCGCCACTTTGACCTAATGAACCTCTTCCTCTTCTCACCCGTTAGCATCCCGTTTAAACGGAAGTAACGCACCACCTAACTGTACCTTACCGATTCAACTTGTATCGGTGAGATCGCGCGCCTGAACAGAACCGCAAATTAACTCGTAATTAGAAGATACGCGCGGCGTAATCGCGATGGATAAACGAGCTCTGACGAATTTTTCCTGTCGGATTTACAATCTGATCGTTGAAGAATCTAGAGCAATTTATATTACTTTGAATCAGATTTTTAGAAAAAAAATCGACTGTGTTAATGTGTGAAAGATTTTGAAAAGAAATTTTTTAAATTAGTGAGGGAACTTTTACTAACTATTAATACGCGAAGGATTTAAAACCAGAGGAGTTGCACTAATCCTAAGGCTACGTTCATTCGGTCATTTTTCTCAGAAATTGAAAAGATATCTCGAGTTTAAACGAAATGTGAAAAAATTCTGATTATTTAGTGTGCGATGAAATTTTCTGTTAAACGTCTTTCTAAAATATTATACATTTTCTTTCGTTCGCTAAATTGAATGTGAAAATCAAAANCATGAAACGTACAAACACACACACACACACACACACACACACACACAGAGCTACTGCATTACACGCGCAGCTTGCTGGCCGAACGCGCGTGAATCGCTGATCCACGCGACAAGTTCGAGCAGGGAATGAGAGAAATGGGGGGAGGGGGGCAGAGAGATTATTAATGTAATTAATAATTAAGCTGATGGTAACAGAGGAATGGCTGAGTCCAGCGCGCACACACCAATACCGTATTACGAGCCCAGATATTAAAAAAAGAAAAAAAATTGAAACGAAAAAGAAAAAAAAGGGGGGGAGAACAAAGAGCACGAGACACGTCGAATCGATTTAATTTCAATTTTGTTAATTATTCGTAGAATTATACTCGTATATCTATAGAAAATTGGAAAAGTTTCAATCGTCTCGAGAGAGCAAAAAAAAAAAAGAAAAATAAATGAATAAATAAATACGAAAAATATAGTTATTGTTACGCGAGATTAATGGCATTACTGATAACATTATTAATGATTACACACACAACAAGGATCGATCGAAGATCGATCGCGGAGCGTAACGATTATTCGTGCCGTTAGTCAGCGGCCAGGCACTTGATTAAATGTGTTATACATCGATATATATCGAGAGATAGAGCTCGAGCTTGGAACAGTTAGGTATACAAGTTAGGCGGAACACGTTCCGAGCCGGTACCCGCTGCTTGACTTTTCGCTTTTCGTGTTGTGACAGGTAGTTTCGTCCTCCTGCCGATCGGCTTATCAGCCAGGTACAAGTTGCACCCTCCTTGCGACCGAGCTAATGATATTAATTACCGCGACGTATCTAATCTCTTACTTTGTAATTTCGTGTACTTTGCTACTGCCGCGATACCTTTTCTCCTTGACGATGATTTTTATAATTAAATGTGGCAAAGCAGTGATGACTGGCGATTACCTCGGCGCTACGTCGTTTTATCGTTCTAGCAGTTTGAGGTAAATTTGTTTATCCGACTATACATGGCAAAATAGTAACGTCGTTTAATGTAATTGGCCTGCAATCTCGCCTTGATAAATCAATGCTTTCTAAATACAATACGACGAAGTTTTAATATCGTTTAAAACAAGTGGTATTTTTCTCGTCTCTGATCAGCTATGACAAACCGACTAATTTGTAATTTTATTTTAATAAATTTGCACGCTCGACAAGCGTGGTAAACCGTTATGATACTTTCCGTAATTGATATAATTTTATTTTTTTGTACTCTTGCATTTTGTTTTTTTTCGATATCAAGTCGAGCGAAGCATCTTAAAAAGGAACATTTGTTAATAACATTCTTGCACGTTTCAATAAACTTTTCAAAGAGCAAAAATGTCTGAATTCTATTCGCGTCGTACGTTTCATCTGATAAGTGAAAGGAACTATTTTTGTGACGAAACAAAATTTTCGATCTGATTAGACGGAGGCTTTACATTCCTAAAATGTCCTTCCAGGACACTGGACGATTTTAGCGAAGCCGTCTGTTCTTAGATTTCTTAGAAACATGTGAAGATCGTCCGTGCAAACTAGCGACTCGACGCAAATAATTTTCATAATCTGAGATCGCGCTAGGACCTGCACGTATTTTCTCTGAAACGTAAGAGCACATATCCAGTCGACGTAATCGGCCCCGTAATCTGGCGTTTTCTCATTCCCGAGGTCATCAATTGAAATATTATGAGATTCAAATTTTCGAGAAGGCCTTGGCCAAGCTACTCTTGCAGAATGACAAATTACACGAAAGAAATTCGATGGATCTCAACACGCGATAAGAACGTATTACGTGTATAATTTCTAACTTCGCAGGCACATTGTCAGAGGTGATATTCTTTTTAAACTAAATTGTACTTTTTCTTCGTGTATATTTAGTAATTGTAATCAATTATAAAAAAAGGACAGAAAAATCACGAAAAACTTTTACTAACTATGCTTCATATATTATTGATATCTGTACTATTATCCCCTTTGCATACTTTTGATTTCGATATTACGCGCGAGTATTATTTTCCTGTTCATTTTAATACGTCAGAAAACAATTCAAAATATTCCTTTTGGAACATTAATAAAGCTTCTCTTACATTATTATTATCATCATTATTGTGCTCTTATAATAATTACAATTCCTTTTGCCATATACAGTTCTCTCTGCTAACATTAACAAAAAAAAAGACACGAAAAAAATAAAAAATACGTGAAGATCTTCAAACTCTTGAACTAAATAAAAATCCATCTTCGAGACGTGAATCATCTTTGGTGAAAAAACATGACGAAAGTCAAGCAGTGTTAAACCGACTCGTCCCATGCCTGCGCTACCAATTCTCGCCGTCAATTTTTTTCCATTATGGTGTGATTGCCTGGACTCACCGATCCTCTTGACGTGGACGTCTCGATTGAAGGAGACGCTTTTCTCAGCGGGCTTCCATCCGGAGACGGAAGCCCCGGTCGTATCGGGGTGTAGTAAATCGGTGGTAGGAGGGTTGCAGGCTCCTCCCTCTCTTAAAAAATCCGAGCGCTGAACCTCGAGCATCCTCCCGGCTTTTCGTTCCAAATCGTAACACCTAGACGCCGGACACCACCAATCGGTCTCCCTTTTTTCTTTTATTTTATTTTATTTACGTATTTATTTTTTTTTTTTTTTTTTGGGGAT
>NIPQ01090328.1:20967-32498 GCA_002806875.1 Lepidotrigona ventralis hoosana
TGTTTTTTTTTTTTTTTTTTTTTTTTATACAGAACAGGTCGCGCATAATGTAGTGTGGATCGTTCAGAGTGTGCCTTTCTAGGAAACATAAATAAGAATAATATTTTCTTTCGAAAGATTTTATGGTTACGTGGTTTTCGAAAGGATCGAATTCGAGAAATCGACGCGAGGATCGCGAAGATCATTGAAAGAAATGAAACTTCCATTTATACTTCATTGCACGTGTTTTCAAATTTCTAAGTAAGCCCTCTTCACAAGCCAGTCTTTAAAACGTACTTGGATCAGTATTTCTAAAACATGAACTAAAAATGAACTTCTATATTTTTAAATATGAGACCAGTATCTTCTTTTTTTCTCTTCCAACAAAAACCGATTCAAATAAACAATAATACCGTTGGATTACAAATGATTATAAAGATACATATATCCAATTTTACTTTTATTTTATACCTTTCTTGACAAATTGAAATGCGAAAACGAGAAATCTCAAAATTAAATAGCTCAAATCCTTCAACTTTCTCTGAACTCTGACGCTGTCGAAAACCGAATCACGAAAGATTGAAAAAAGAAGGAATCGAATCTGATTTTTCAGCTTATTTCGACACTATACACTATACTACACATATACACATCCTACATGTATACACTCGCATGAAAAAAAGACACACTCTCGTTTCTTTTGTAGGTTTTTTTCTGTCGAAGTCTCGGGGACGTTTCTCTGTCTTTTTTTTTGGTTTTTACGTGTTTGTTGCGGGAAGCTTGTAAAGCGAGTAGGTATACACCGGTATACAATTTTACGAGTGTCTTTCATAGACGTGGAACGTGAGCTCACGTGCGCCAGCGTGTGCGTCGGTCTATTTGCGGTCGTTCTTATTGCGGTTAGAGAAATCGCCTCTATCGGCGATTTAAAGCCAAACTGGCGGACTGGTGTTAGTAAGTAAAAGTAGCCTTTTCACCAGTGTTGTGCTCTCAGAGACACAGCGATACACTCTCGCGTGTTTGAACGAACGACGTACGAAACTGTCGAATCGGCGTGCCGTGGAAGCGATCGATGTCGAGTGCCGATAGTAAAGTTCTTGCTTGCTCACCGGCGACAAAGGGGTGCACTGTTGCCTCGAGAGAAAACGATTATCTGCCGTGTGTTTTCTACCTGGATTCGGCGAGTTCCAGCAAGGCACAAGAAAGCTTTTGTTCGCAACTTTTATCGAGTTTTTCTCGCCAATGTAATGCCACGTCAACGAGCTTTCGAAAGATTGCGAATCATCACTTTGACTCCCGTCAAAAGATGAATTTATTGCTTTGGGAAATTTCTCTTAAATATTGAGAGAGATTCGTGTATGTAGATTCTTTCGTCAGTGTGATTCGTTTCTTTAAGACAAAACGTCAGCTTCAGGAAAATTGTCAATTTGTAAAATCTTTTTCATTCTACGCAATTGCAGAATGACACGACCTGAGAGTGTGTGCTTTTCAGGAAAAGTAAAAAATAATTATCGACAGAATTTTGTTAAATAAAGAGACGATGTAAATCGAAACAATACACTTTTCCCATTTACAAGATTTTTATTTATAAGAATTTGTATCTGCTACTGATAGACATACTATTCTGATGTTACAACGAAGCTCTATTGTATTGTTATCACTATATTTTATTCAGAATATTACACGTAATATAATTGATCCAAAAGTGTGTATAAAAAATATTGGTAATCAGAATTTAAATTGTGCTAATAATAATATTTTCTCTTCCTGTTCCGAGTCATGCTCGACATATAATCTTTCTTGTGCCTCGACAAATCCCGCAACTCGTAAATTACAAATTAAAAATAGAATTGAAAATACAATAATATTTTGACTAATATATATTGTATGTCGGAATTAAAAATAAAATAAAAATGGCAGTAGAGCTATCTAACGGAATCTATTGTCTCATCGCTGATTCATTCGATTTTTCTCGGCGCAAGCACGACCGACACGGCAAAACTCGACTATTTTTTCGAGTAAATTCGCTGGCGCTGGCGCACGCGAGTCGATCGCGATGAACAGGACGCAGTCTGATAATGGTCCCCATTGTGGTCGCGCGGTTCGATGAGACACTCGAGCTACACGTGCAAACGGTCTATTGACAGTTGCGAGGATGACGATGACGGTGCGCAATAACGACAATGAGTTGATGATCGTGCGATAAGCTACCAACGTATTCTCTCGTTTTACCCCATCTTTCTTTCGCTCCGAAGCGTCATGCAAAGCTGTAATCACCGGGCACGACGTTTATTACGTTTATTTTCTCATCGAGCGAGATCGTGTAATCGGGACGCATTCTTTAAGCACGTACTTCATCGAATCGGTCCAGTTTTCACGGCGTCCTTGAGTATTTTTCTCGGCGCGGAGAGAAAGAACGGGGGCAAAAATCGTTGCGAGCATGTTCGACGAGAGAGAAAGGAAATTTTGCATTTCCTTCGCGAGGGAAGGAAAGATTTCACGCGTGTAGGATATTATTTTAAGTTTACGACTTGATACTTCTTGACGATTAGAGACATGGTTATTACTGCTCCGTTAGTTCGTATAGTTCATCTGACAGAAACTGAGAGACTGGTTATGGTTATAGTATATGGTTTCGCGTTGAAGTGGAATTTTCTAATGTGCTAATTTTTAAACATACGGCTATGTAATTCGATTTGCAGCGAGTCGCAAAATTGTTCGCGCAAATTAGTGCAAAAGTGAGGGTTTCATGGGCATCTCAAGTTGATAATTATTCCATCTGAATTATTAAACTTCAACCTCTCGATAGACTAGTTGCTGATTTTTGAGAAACAACGGTAAAATTCATGCCAAAAGGATTCAGCAAAACCATGAGACAGAAAGTGTGTTTCACCAAACATATATATATATAACCATTAATTATATTTTGGTAATAAATTTTGTTAATTTCACAATTTCACCAATTTCACCATGACTCATTTTATGGAAATGTACTCTTCTACAAATTTTTCTGCAAATTATGATTCGTCGAGTTTCTCTTCCAATTTTGTACCTTAAAGTCTAAACTATGAATCTCTAAGTAAGAAATATTTGTCACTTCATACAATTACGTTATATTCTCCACTTTTTTCAAATGCGAAAACAATTTTCTGATTCACTGTATGCAATTTCATCAGTATTATATTAAAAAATTTTTCTATTAGAAAAAAACAACTCTCAATATCGATAAAAATCTCGTTCCTAAAAATCCTACGGATTTTTTTTTTTTTTAATTAAATTTAACATTCTCAGTGATTTTTCAAGGATCGAGAATCACTGTTTGTTACATAAAATTCCACGAACCCACAATCGTGTGCTAATTGACGACTAACGTGGTGATGAATATATGAGAACACTTTCGGCAGTACTAGCTGACCGTGTCTGACCATAACTGCCCAATACTACTTAATTCGCGCTACGGTGATTTCATCGAGCAATATAACATAAAGAAATGCTACGACAATGAAATACACAATATTTAGAAACTGAAGAATGAAACAAACATACTGTAGTTCAATCGGTTCTAAAAACAAATTAACTTTTGTCCATAAATGCGAGTAACCTGTTAGTTAGATCACAACATTGGAAACTGGATGGACGATTAAGATAGAAAACTCGTGTCAAAGAAGTTAGAGTAGAAAAAAATATATATCACATCTTAACCGGTTCTAAAAATGAATGAACTTTTGTCTATAACAAGTAGAAGTATTATATCGTATTATATCGTATTAAATTCCTAATACTAAAATTATCAAGAATAAAACTTGTATCAGAGATGTTAGAGCACAAGCTTTCGTTTATATATTTTCTGACGATTTCAAGTACGAAAAAGATCTGTGCTGCAAAAATCAAATACGGAAGTGAGGAAAAAGAATACGAAAAGATTTTTCGAACGACAAGAGCACACATTCTCAAAGAATAGAATGTTACCAATTCTCGCATCAAACTTCCGTCTGTTCGATTCAGCGTATCAAAAAACCACATATATCGAAGTATCCAGATAAACTGAAAATTTTCCAACTCAGTTCAATATCAGAACGGTGGTTGCTCCGTTATCGATTATCAAAAAAACTTTCGTTATTATCCTGAGGTATAGAATCTACTATTCGCTGCGCGAGCAACGATCAATCGGAGGCAGTAAAGCACACTATCGCATCGCTTAGTCGATCGATTCCTCGTGGCGGGACGCGGCATCACCTTCACTTTCCAAAGAGGAGGGAACGACAACGCGCGGTGGCACGGCGATTTCAGATTCAGCCTGCGTTCACGCGTATCCGCGCGGGATCTCGGTCGCCTTTCGAGCTTGCAACGGTGACCTCGTCGGCGCTTCATCTCCCAAGGCCATCTAATCGCGACGCGGTTCGTGGTTCGTAGCTCCAAAGGGTTGGGCCCCCGACGACTTTATTAAGCCTCTCGCGCAAGGGACGCCGACTCTCGAACGAGACAATTCGCGTGACCGTGATCACTGGATTAAGATACAAAGTGAGTTGACTCGCCGCCGCCATATTTGGCGAACAGATGCTCTCGAGGGCGGTCATCCGGAGCGAAGCTGTCCCGTAAAATTCAGACGTTAACTCGACTAGGTTCTTTTCTTTTTTTCAAAGTCGAACGCGACCGTGCTAGCGTCAGACGGCAAAACGTCAACGCATCTCCGTCCTTCGTCCTCTTTGTTCACCTAATCTAATCGTCCAAATCCAAGATTTTCACTCTCACTTTGCGAGAGTAGCGCAAACGAGAACGTTGCAAAGAAGCTGAACAAATTTGGAGAGCATCTCAAAGGAGCAACGCTTTTTTTTTCTTCTAAAACACCTCGAGAGCTGCTCGAACGAAGTTTGCTTTTCGGGATTTAACTTTTTCTGAGAGGTGACTCGGCGGATGATGTCATGACGCCGTGTAGAGTGCGATTCTAGCGAGAATATTTGACGCGAATATTTTTTCCCCGAGGTGAGAATGACGGCTGCTTCGACTTTGGAATTTAGCAGTTAGAGGCTATTTTGACGTTGCGAATTTCACGAATTTCTATCTAGAAATATTGTGCACATTGTGATTTAATAATACTTCTTACAATGAAAGAATAGATAAAAAAGATAAAGAAAAACATAAGAATTTATTATATTAATATAATACTACAAAAGAAATACAACTTGTATAATTTTTTCCTAAATTATGTAAATTATGAAGTACCGCGTTTGAGTAGCGTGAGATCGAATCCACGATAATAGATTAAATTTCCAATTTTACTCCTTTCTTCGTATATTTTAATTTTCTTTCGAAGTTATGGATATTTAATTTTTTTCTACACACGATACTTCACCAGAGGAATCATAGTAGCTAGTATTCTCGTTCGTTTTTTTAAGAAAATTTTAATTTTCTAAAGAAAAAAAGAAAAAAAAGAGAATTCGCGCGATCAGCGACAACAAATCAAAGGCGAGAACCTTCGGAACCGGCGAGGTGCCTGGTAATCAAGAAAGCCGACAATAAAAGACACGTTACCAGAATGTACGATATGATTCTCTTCTAGCCCGTTCTTCGGCCCGCCACCTCGCCGCAATAAACAGTCACGTGTCTCTCGTAAATATTTAGCACCTTCCCCCGGCTGTTTTATTGTTCCCCCCCGCCGCCGCATGGCGGCCCGTCCATTCAATGATTCAATGATAAAATCAAAGGTTCGCGCCCGAAGCGAAGTCCGCGCGTTACAGCCGCGCGTTGACCGGTTCTTTAATATCGTCGGGCGAGAAATGACGAGCAACGTTTCACCTCGAAGAGAATTCCTCGGTGTCGCGCGGATGATTCGTTGCCACGCGAAAGATAAAGCTGCGGAGAATCCAAACGGACAGTTATCACACGCGAAGTGGCGAACGCTTTGGAAAAATCATTTGGAATTTTGCGAGTAAATGTTTCGTAACCAAGCGTGCATATATAAATCATTTATAGGACTCGAGAGTATATTTTATGATGAACTTTAATCGTGGTGAAAGTTTTGGTCGTAATATCGATACATGTTTGTGAGTAGGAAGAAATTAAAAGTCGTCGATGCGAAAAGTTCAACTGAGATATTACGATAATAAACATTTCAAATTTTAGAAGCTTTATATGTTATATATGTTATCTCATTTTAACGTAAGTTGCTAGAAATTTTATATATTATTTTAATATGCGAGTAAATTGTCTTCGCTCAATGTCAGGATATACTTTTTTATTAATACACTAAATAAACAAATATCGAAGAAATTTGGATATCGTCAATTAATCAAAATCTAATTTCAATACCTAATGTTCTAGTCCTGAAATGTCCTGAATGTCTATTCCAACATTCTTTATATCCAACATTCATTATCAAAAAAAGGGGGGGAGGGAAAGAAATTTAGAAAAGGAAAAGAGAGAATTCGCACAGTCGGCGATCTAACCTAAATCCATCTAGCACAAGAGATTCCACGCTGAATAGCTAGCTCGTATCCCGGCGCATGTTCTACTGGCACACTTGCCAGCGTGCCAAGGTCGTAGGGGGTTCGTGCCCCGAATATCACGATCCACGGCCGTGCCCTCCGCTTTTTCTGCTGCGCGTCGCGTCGCGTGCAACCCGAACGAAAAAGAGGAACAGGCGAGACAGAGTGGACGAGGAAGATTATTCGGCCTCGGAGAGAAAGAAAGAGAGAAACAAGAGAAACCGCCGGCCAGTGGTCGATTCGCGCGTCAAGACGAGGCGCGATCTTCATTCT
Source organism: Lepidotrigona ventralis hoosana (assembly GCA_002806875.1). NCBI lineage: Eukaryota > Metazoa > Arthropoda > Insecta > Hymenoptera > Apidae > Lepidotrigona > Lepidotrigona ventralis. The sequence continues at coordinate 27,705 of NIPQ01090328.1, forward strand.
GCGAGGCTGACCGCGAACGGACAGGCGAAACAAAAGAGCGGGCAGAAGAAAAGAGGAAGAAGAATCGAGCTATCTCACGCGTATGCAAATAACAGTGTACGCGTGTTTAATACAAAAGCAATCAGTCCGTGTGATTTTTAACACATACTCGTGTTCACGTGTGTTTCAATATACGTTCGATTGTATTATATTCAGTCAAGATTGTGATAGAGGAATCGTCGAGATTGAGATAGAGGAATCTCCGTCGCGTTAAAAATCGTCGATATCTGACATTCGGAGATGAATTGAACGAATAGATGATAAGCGTGGTTGATAAATATATACTTCAACAACATTGCACGTGATTTGTAGGAAAAGATACGTGGTCGTACATCCACAGTTCAGTACTTTACAAAACTGAATTGACACATTGCTACTAAAACTTTAAATGAATGATTTATGACGATCATTAACTGTCAGATTTTCACTCGGAGTAAAGCGCTATTATAGAACCAGACTTTCGTTTACTTTATATTTAGGAGGAGAAAGTTATCAATAAATTGTAACCATTTGCTCATACAGCGTTCCTGTTTTTCCATACGCAATTTCCAAGTATGCTTACGTACAAATAAAACTCGTCTGCCTGTAACATTCCTGATGATAATGACACGTGTCAGAGACTATGTCGAACATAAAAATAACTAAAAACAATGCTAAAGTACGCATACGCATATTAACACGGATCCTTACTTGATTCCTTAACGCTAGAACTACCGACTACTAAAGCATAAAATTTTCCATGAGAGACGTTAAAGTATACGAAACAGAAAATCTTCACGACAGTACTTCACAGCACAAGCTTTTATTTGCGTATTTTACGAACGTTTCATATCGTAATAAAGATACTCGCGCCAATGTTAATGCTATGAATAAAATTATTATAAATAAATGAATATTCATACCGATTAAATTCTAACAAAAATATTCACGCTAATGTTATTAATAAAAATATTACAAATGAACAAATATTCTCACTAATTAAATTCCAACGAAAATATTGAAAAAAGATTATCTCGAACATTTTTTTTGGTAGTTGCAGCGTTAACGGGCGTGTAATTTCTCACTGTTGCAGTTGAAGACCGCGATCCGTAGATTGAATCGTTCGTAAGGGTTGCTGGGAAGCTTGCGGCGTCTATTTCTGGATTTTAATGAGCGGACGCGTCGAGAAGGGCGAGACACCTCTCGAGGCCCTCGTAATTGTGTCAAACCCCTAGTGGCCTTTTATTGTGACATCCGCTTCTTCTTCCCCGCGCAAATTTTTTAAGCACCCTCCGCTCGGTCGCAATCTCTCCCGCGCGCTCTTTATTGGTTGTGCTTCTCGGAACACTATCGTTCGTCCGGTAGTTTATTCCCGATATTTCTTTCATTCCTCTTTGTTTTGTTTCGCAGGGGAGTTACGGTTACGTCGGATCGTTCGTTCGTTTCGGATGCAGTAAATTTCAGACACTTCGCGCGTATGTATTTTTCTTTTCTTTCTTTCTTTCTTTCTTTGGATACTTTATCTTTCCTTCGGAACGTCAAGTTTTGGACAGGCGGACGTTTTTATGCGGTTGGTTTGTGCCTGGAATTTAGATTTGGAACGTCGAGAGAGAGAGTGAATTGATAATTCGCGGACGTTTCTCGTTGCGTGTGATGTGCTTTTCTTTCTGGAGATTTGAACACTATGGTTTGGGTATTTAACTATATATTTAATATAAGGATTTAATATTGATTTAATATTGAACGACTTATTAAAATTCGCTTTATATTAATATTGGAATTTGATTAAAAAGATGGTATTATTTTTACAGTAATTATGTTTAAAAAGTAAGCTCCAAGAAAACTTCATCCGGATTGAACCAAGAGTTCTAATTTTCAAACGATCGTTCTATTCCAATATCAACGATACTTTCGATTTCTACAAACTGTACACTAATCCCTCCATCTCAGGCTATAGATTTTTAGAAATCTGTATTTTGTAATTTCATTTCATCACCGACAGCCGCTAAGAAACAGTTCTGTCAGATTTCAAATACAGCACACAACCCCGTTACTCTTTATCCAACTATTTTCTGAAACTGACTGATCTAAAATCACTGAAGCCAGAACACATATTTACGAACTCGATAGCGCAACAGAAATTGGTCGGAAATAATTCTTTCCAAAGGAAGAAGAAACTCCTGAGACTGAAACTTCCAAAGCTTAAAACCAAAACCGACTGTTATTTATACATCGTACGTCATTTCTAACTCGCTTAAGTTTGCAACGATCTCGTTGGCGAGCACGTCGACGCGGGGGAAATCGTGCAGATGAACGAATGGAACGAGCAAAACCCGGTGAACGGGAGATCCATCCAGTCATCTTCATCGAGGCTGAGCTAGGCGCGTCTCTGTGATTAAAGTGTTCGTTAACGCGAGTTAATTGATCTTTCAGTTAATGCGGTAGTGCCCTCCCCATTGCATTTCTCGTTTCCCTATCGACGAGATTCCCCCTCCGCCATTCGGGCGAGAGTAAATCGCACGCGTCCCCGTCCCGCAATCTGCTCGCGCGTCCGCTGAAAGTCGTTTCCCTTTCGATTAGCGTCTCGCCTTCCCGCTCGTTTGATGAACACGGATCAAACGAGCCGTCCATCCGAGCCTCGACGTTCTTTCACGATCGGGATAATTACGGTGATCTCGTTGCGAAGGTGAGTCGAGTCGAGTCGAGTTGAGTCGAGTCGAGTTGAGTTGAGTCGAGTCAAGTCGAGTCGAGTCGCGTCCGTTCATTCGTTTCGAAATGAATGACACGAAAGACTGCGATTTGCGTGAAGCTTCCTTCAATTTTTTTTGTCAATTCTTCGAGGGAGAGAAATGTTCATTAATGGTTCATCGACGTTAATTTCGAATCACGGTAGGAGATCAACACAGTTTTGGCTAATTTTTAACTGCATCATTCAGTCCTGGAATTTTGGCACAGTTTTTTCGCTAAACTTTCGAAATATGCGAAGGATAGAACTTTGTATTACCTAACAGTAGAAAATTAACCAAAATTAAATAAATTAACCAAAATTTGTGATTTTTGAAAGATTTCACATTGTATATAAAAGCTTGTGTACTCTATTACGAAGTTTTTCTACTTTTCTATTTTAATGTATTTGATAGAAATCTTACACTCTAATTCGATAGTTGTTTTTGAAATTTTATTTTAGAACCTTGATACAGTTTCGATAAAATTTCAATTGTGTTACTTAATTTTGAACTGCAGTATGAATTTGATTATCATCTGAATGTTTTATTATTTTTATATCAGATTTTTCTTCTGTCGAAACTGTCGCTGTTAAAAGTTCAGTTGAAAAATGTTCTGCTATTTGGAAATTTTATTATTCGAGCTTTATTATTTGTCTATTTATTAGTTACAATTTCATTTTCTCTCGTATTCAAATTCGATTTTTATTCATTTTTATATTTTTGTACTCTCAAACATCATGATCTATACGCGGATTACGAGTGAAACTTATTCAAATTTCTTTCCATTGAAACTGCTCCAACAAACTAAAAGTTAAAAAATAAAAATACTTCGCTAGTTAAAAATTAGCCCGAAAAAAAACTGCTTCAAATCACCTACAATCCATCAAGAACTAATAGATATACCAAGAACTAATACTCCAATCGAGCAAATATTTCCTCGACAGCTTCAACAACGTGTTTCACACGATCCACGATAAATTTGCACATGCGTGTCAATTCCTCGCACGAGGATCCATCGTCCAAATTCCCAAGGTTGTTCGACAACAGCGAACACGCGACGTCCCGTAGATACGTCAGCCTTTTTACGTAACAACGAGCTACCGACGTAGCAAACACACTCGCAACTAACCTTCGCGTCGACACTTCGCGAACTGCGACGTTGTTTCCTTCCCTCGAAGCGACGAAAAAGAAAAAGAAGAAGAAGAAAAAGAGACAAAGGAAGAAAATATCATTGGTCAAAGACGAGTCTCCTCCGCGTTGCGCAGCGAGTTTCACTGCTGTGCGTGTCTCGCGAAATAGGAAGCGACGAGCCGATCTCTCGCGCCTCTCTAAACGATTCAATTTTCTTCTCTCGAGTCGATCTCGAGGCTCGCGTCAGAGGAGGCTCGTCAAAGACACGGACGTCTCGTCGCCGAGAGACTGATGGCCGCCCGGGCACAAAAGTCTGTCGAACTTCAGAATTCAATTTACCTTCACTGGCACGGTAGCATTCCGATCGGGTAATGACTCTGGTATACTGTTTAAGGGTATCCCCCTTTTTCGCGCAGCGAAACGGTTCGTACCCGCGAGCCAAACGGACACTGCGGACGAGGAGAACGCGCAAAAGAGGAAGAGAAAGAGGAGGGGGAGGAGGAGGAGAGAAAACCGGAGCTCTCGAGCGGTTCAGCTGGAACAAAACACTCTCACGTACAGCAACTGTCACTGCCACCGGGGCAGCCGGGTGTCTCGTCCCGTGGGATCGGCGAGACGAACACCTTGCGCCCGATCCTGATCCGATGCGACGTCGCGATGACGATTATCATCGATCATCGATCGGTTCCTTTCTCCGCTTGATACTCTCCTCTCTCTCTCTCTTTCTTGTATATCGTTTAAATACTATCGTTCACCGACACTCAGCTCCTCTGTTCGTCACTTATCTTCGAGTACTTCGTAATCACTCCGATCACACCACAGCAATGTAGATCTCGTTTTCAACGTTGTCGAAAAGTCATTCACGACTGAAAGACTTTTTTTTCTTTTTTGTTTTTTTTTTTTTTTTTTTTTTTTTTAA